>CAIGRB010148046.1:70082-98615 GCA_903798255.1 Fraxinus quadrangulata
CAATACCACTTCTTGAGCATAAAAGTAAGCCTTTATTGATTACAACCACCTTATTCTCTATCTTTAAGAAGATCAAAAAGGCATTAATTCTTGAAAAACTTTTGAGTAACTTAACTTTGTGAAAATCTTTTAGTTCTTCAAGAAAGTCTTTTACTTCAACACCTTGGGCTAAACTCATTACCAACTATTGAAGTGTTTTTGTCTCTTCTCTTCTTGTTATCAACCTTGATTCTATAGTTCGAGAAGAAGAGAAGATTTCACTTGTAAATCTTTTTGAATTGTGGGTCGTGTTGAGGTCCCGGAAAGCTTAACATTGTAAAAGGAACAGTGCTCCTTAGTTGTAAGTCACCGAAAGCATTGTAAAGGGTTGGATTGCACCACAAGTCAATCAATTTAGTGAAAAAAGGCCATGCTCATAACGGAGAGTTTAGTAACGAGGGATGTAGATCATTGCGTTGGATCGAACGTCCATATTATATCGTTTGCATTCCCTAACTCTTTTACTTAACGCTTTAACTTTATGCAAGTTTTTTATTGATACATCTACATACTTATTTGTGTTTAGATTATTCTCTATCATTTGCACATTCATTATATTAAAATCTTAAGTAATTAACGAAAAAGTTTTAATAACCAATTCACCCCCCTCTTGGTTAGCCAATCTTGGACTTTCAGACTCATCGTCCAAAGACACCATTTTTAGGCTCGGAATGTAATCATGTAACATATCGGAAACTTCCTTAAACTGACGGAGATAAAGCAAACACCGCACCTTGAGCTCTAGCGCAACCTCCATACGAGGCGAAAGAGCCAACGCTGCCTCTAGAAGGCATAAAGCCGCTGTAATCTCACTTTTTTCGTGTTGCAATCAACAGTTTCGCCTCCCTCACATATCTCTCCACCATCTACATTTCACGAATCAATTAATGGGTCAGTACAAGTGTAAATACAAATTAAAGTGAATGAATTCAATGTTAAACATGATCAATCTGATTTCATGAATGCGAGATTTGGAGTACCTTTTTATTCATAAGCCACCAAAGCTACTTTTCTCCACTGGCAAGAGATGGAGATGCGGCCATTGCTGAGGAGAAAGACAAATGATTTGGGTATCTAGTGTTTGTAAACCTAAGACTTCAGGCAGGTCGGGTTAACCCAATCCAATTCAAGTAGGTCGGGTTAACCCGGTCCATAATTAAAAAAATTAGCCCAACCCAATTCGCCTAAGCCCCTTTAATTTTTGCAACGTTTATTAAACGTTGTAGAAGATCAACTTTTCGCAATGTTTAATAAACGTTGTAAAAAATCAAACTTTTCGCGACGTTCGATAACCGTTGTTGCGAAAGACACTTTTTGCAACGTTTATTTTTAAAATGTTGCTAAAGCTCAATTATATTAATTAATAGCAACATTCACTTATTAAAATGTTGCGATAGACCCCCTTTAACAACACTTAACTACTGAATGTTGCCTTTTATGTGTTGCAAATGCTCATTTTTGGTGTAGTGATAAAATTATCCAAAAACTTGTACAATACATCATTCATCAAATTGCAAGTAAAAGTATGTATATTCGTAAGACCGAAGGGCAACCAAAAATTCAAAAGAACCTTACCTGGTCACGTAGACAGTCTTTGATTTATCCCCTTCAGCTATTCTTACTTGCCAATAGTCCGATCGCAAATTCAGCTTGGTAAAGAATGAAGCATTCAGTGCACGATAATCCACACACATCTTCATGAAACCATCGTACTTTTTCTGAAATAAAATTAGGGCATCGGAGGGAGCATTTGAAGGCTAAATGAAACTCGCATCAAGCTGCCTCCTCAACTCTGCCAACTTAGATAGAGTCATTCGATATAGGACCTGTGCAGGAGCCCTCGTACCTGGTTCGAGTTCAATTTTGTGATCAACAGCACGATGAGGTAGGAGAGTTCTTAGAAGTTCTGGGGACATCACATCAATGAACTCATCCAAGACACTTGCAACCTGATCAGGTACCTCCACAACTTGATCTTCTTTAATATCTACAAAGGCTACAACAAAAGTCCTCTCCCCTTTTCTCAGAAGTGCCTTAAGTTGTTTCACATATTGCATATCATCTTGAATTTGCTTTTCCTTATTCTTGTCAAGATATCTAGCTGGCACAAAACAAGGACTCTCTTCATCTGCAATGTATAACCCATTCATATGTGATACCACAGATGCCTTTGCCATGACAAAGAATTCGATACCAATGATCAAATCAAAATCATCCAAGGGAATAGTCATCAGATTGCATTTTTCCTTCCATTTGCCAACACGAAGGGTAATTTCAGAAGATCCCTTCACTTTCTATGTTGCAGAATTCACAATCTTAATTTTCGTAGTTACTTGAGTCATGCTTAAGCCCAGCTTTTCAACTATTTTCGTGCATACAAAGTTGTTGGTAACACCCGTGTCCATCATTACCAACACTTCTTTACCGTCAATGGTAACCCAAATGTACACCAAGCCACGTTGGAGCATAGTGATGGTATTTACAAGTTGTAACGAATTAACTCTAGATGAGGCATCCTTTGAGTTATCATCATCGCCTTCCAGCCTTAAGGCATTCAATTTCTCCCTCTTGACAGTCCTTTACATGATGGGAACTGTTACAAATGAAGCAGCCACTGAACTCATTGACTTGAGTTGGGACTAATCGCCATATTTTGATTTAGGGGCCTCAAATTTTTCTTCTTATCCCATTTCTTCCAATCTTTTGATGTGTCAGCCTTCTTCTCATTGCTCTTTCTCTGAACAGAAGAGTTGTTGCCCATTTTATAGTCAACAAGACAACCCGCTGTAGCAATTGTCGAAAGAAGGTCCTCTACTCCTTGCCTCCGTAATTTCGCATGAGCTCAACTTTGTAATCCCGATATAAAGTTAAAAAGCTTATATTCCTCAGACATATTTCGGATGTCCAGCATGAGACTACTGAATTCCTTAATGTATTCTCGAACACAACCTGTCTGCCTTAAATTTTTGAGAGATTTCCTTGCAACCAAAGCAGTATTGCAAGGCAGAAACTGATCATTCAATTCTTTCTGTACCATTTCCCAAGTAAAAACCAATAAATGGTCTGTGGCTTCGTCATCCTTCACCCAAGTTCGCCACCACAAATTTGCATCGCCCGAAAGATACATTGAAGTGATATTTACTACTCCGTATCCCACTGGAAGTTCTCCAACTTTTTGGCATTACGAGCACCGTTGAACTATTTTGGTTCAGGGACACGAATTTTGAAGCACCCACTGCATCCTACACAGTAGTACTACTTAAGGATAACAAGGAAATTTCATTCTGAAGGTCATCAAACCAAGCCTTTGTGTTATCAGCAAGATCTAACAGATCTTTCATGAACGACGATTGTCATTCGTCTACCATGTAGGCATACTTTTCTAACTGAGCCCACAATTATGTGTGCACATTAGTATGTGCATGAATTTGTACAGCCAAATTGACTACACTATCGGTCATAAGAGTACCAACAAAATCCTCCAACACAGCAACCTGACTCTTAAGATTCTGACTTGCAGCCATGCCCGCAAACGAAACCCAGTAACTACAACTCGGGAGTTCTGATACCAATTATCACATGGATGAATTCTTGATAAAATATTTAGCCAAATTTTCGCCTATGATGGCACTGAGGTTCCACTCAATCAGCCTACGAATTTGCACAATGCACATGAAGAAAGATAAATGCAACAATATAAAGAAACACATAATTTACTGGTAAACACTCAACTTGTTTATTACTCTACAATAATACAAGAACACGAAGGAACACCACACCCTCTCTATGCGTGTCTCATCAGTCCAAACCTTCAAATATATAGAGCCAAAAAATATGGACTCTATTGTAATTATTCGTACTATTTAATGAAAAGCCTATATGGCGATGGATGATGAGGATGCTAAGGAAAGTCCATCCTAGTTGGGACATCCTAACGCGCTTACTGAGTTCCCAAATCTAGGTAAGTTATATGTCAATGTAAGACTTTGATTTATATTAATTGAAACATGAAATTCGACTTCTCCCAACGCTTCAAGGTTGTTTTACAATCTAGCGATGAACAACAAAATCAGAAAATTGGTTAGCTCGAACTTGTTCTACGGTCTAGTAGTGAGCTTTGAAAACCAAAAAATGGTTAAGGCCAAAAGTCAATAGACCTCGCGTTTTACACTTCAACATTGCTAGACCTGATAGAGGTGAGTAATAAAACCAAAAAATTGGTTAGCTCGAAATTTCTCTACGATTTAGTGGTGAGCTTCAAAACCAAAAATTATTAAAGCCCAAAATCGTTAGACCTTGTTCTCTCCACTTTAAGGTCGCTCGACGGGATAGTAGTGAACAATAAAACCAAAAAATTGATTAGCTCGAAATCGCTCTATGGTCTAATCGAAAGTTTTCAAAACAAAATAAAATGGTGAAGCCTTAAGAACATTAGACCTCATCCTCTGTGTTTTAAAAGTATTCAAAAGACTAGTCGACAGCAATAAACCAAACATTGGTTAAAGGTAAATAATTATTAATAAAAATTGGGAAACCAAGTTTCGCTATCCAAGCCCGAAATTGAGTCGACCACATAGCGGTTGGCATACGTAAGTTGACTGCATAGCGGTCATCCATGCATCCATCGACAACTAAGCAGATGACTGTGCGCTTGTCGGTTGCCATACCCATCAACTACTACGTTGTCAAGTAAGAAGAGTTGTACAAGAATAGATGGCCTAACTTCTATACATTTGGAGAGTAGTTTTAATATGCTAATGTGATGGTTTGCCTAGCCAAGTAAAAAGAAAAATTGGAAGAAAATCGAACGCATGTCAAACTAGAACCATTTTCTGAAAAAAGATATCAACCACAATAGATGCAAAATATGATATCCTGTCCACATCCCAGAATAAGAAAAACTACTAAATAGTGGAATGGCAAAAAGAAATAACAACGAAGAATGCAAGTAAATAATGAAAAACTAAGCCACTCAGGATACGAGGTCCCTCAACTTTCTCTCCCTAGTGTGCTTGTGTATCCAAATGTCTTGGTCTGGTTGGACTTTTTTCCTTCTCTCTACATTGCAATAGAAATCGATCTTAGTTGGAAGGATCGATAGATGGATGTTTAGCAACTACCCATTCCTTAGTAAGAGTGATAAAGGCCACCATCGTTTTTGCCCTATATGCATTCATGTCCTTAACATACTCCAAAGAAGCCTTTCTATCGATCTAGTGCATCAATTTGATCACGGGCTAGAGAGGAACGCAAGTTATCAACCTCATTTTCCTATTCACTAATTCGGGACTCCTATTCACTGATTGGAGACTCCATCTCCTTATTGTGAGCCTCTGCAGAATCTCGAGACTTCTTCAAGGCTGAATTTTTCTTCTTAAAGTTGATCGCTTCCTTGTTCTTGTCCTCCTCAAGAGCTTTCAACTTCGCCATTAGAAAGAGACTCGCCCTGATAAGTGAAGCTTACATAGTCAATACCTATTAGGCAAATAGGTAAAGTAGAATATAATTGTCAGGCAAGCTCAAAGATGTGGATATAAGCAAAAAATAAAGAACCAGGGCAAGAAGAATACCCTTCTGTTGTAGACTGCCAACACCCTCTCCACATCATTCACTCTACGCCTAGCCAAAGTTATGGCATGATCAGGCATGATGGAAGCATCGACCATATCAACTTCCCCCTCACCCTGAATCAGAGAAAATCTAAGATTTGGGAGTGGAGAACCTTCACTCTCAAGCCTAACCTCATCATGACTTAAGCCATTCCCTCTGATTTTAGGAGGTGGAACGGCTCTCGTGGGCCAATCCAATGGGCTATTAGTGTACTTTTCTTTTCCCTTGCTTACAACATTTCTCCTTTTTTGGGGAGAGTGGGTATGAGACAACCCCTTAACGCTCTCAAGCTCAGGCTTAGGTAGCGAGCTTAAAACTCCTTCCAAATTGAAGTCCATACATACATACACACATCAAAGCTTATAAGGCACAAAGAATGATAATTGAATATATGCACAATAGGAATTAAGAGTAATAAATAACCAATAGGTCGACCGATCCGCAACATCAACATATTCCTCTTTATTAAAACTTGAGATATAAGGGGTGTTAGAGGTGGTAGACAAGTCAGCTATTGAATTTGAGGATTCAAGAGGGGAGTAAGCTTAACATAACTACTGAAAAGGCGAATTTGGGGGAGTCTTCAATAAGTATTGAATGGTAATTGGTCTTTAGAAAGTTGGAAGAAAAAAAAACTAGACTTCAAACACACACCTGAATAGGTCGATGGAAGGCACAATTTTTTCACTAAGATAAAGTTATAAGAAGTATAACGCTTTCATCCAAACATTGGGATTTATCCGATTGGGAGTAAGATGAAATTCGATGAAGATTGAGATAAAGAAAAAATGAAGAGGAAATCTCAAACCTGCATTAAAAAAATCTTTGTACATAGCAATCTCATGAGGATCTGATCCGAAAAGCTCTTCTTTGGGCCTGTGGCACTATATATAATCGACAAAGCAGGTATATCTATCAAGCAATTGATCTAATTTGGTTGGACAGTTATAAGAGCAAGGTCCCTTTGGGATTTCAAAAACTACCACCCTACCCGTAGGGTCCCGTCTAATTTCAAAATTGTAATTTGGGGATTTAAAGGAATCGATGTGATTTTTCGGGAGAACAAGTAAAAAATATAGAAGAGTCAAAAAAATGATTGGAATTGACAACATCTCAAGGGTCAATCGGCAACGCTTAGGGGTCGGTTGACCACATGATCTTGTCTGGTTGATCGACCAGCACATTGAAAGATAGGTCGATCGGCCCACCTCCCTCTCACTTTTGAATTCGCTCTCGGCTCCACTTAAAGCGTAAAAGGTGATTTTGAATTTTCTTGGCTAGAAGATGATGGTGATGAAAAAATAACTTTATACATTGGAAAGTAACGATAAACTAATGGAGTTTCAAGAAAAAGAAAGTGGAAGAGAAAATTAACTTGGGCATGAAAGAGGTGGAAGAAGTGCTTATGGTTTGCAAGAAGGAGAAGATGTAAAGAAAAATGAGACTTCCCTTCCTTTATATAGAAAAATATTTGGGCTGTCAAAAGCCCAAGCCCATAAATTGACCTACTTGTAGATTGACCAGTTTAATCGAGCAGGTAATCATCCGCCATTTGGCACAATCGACCCATTTACATCCCATCAATATCATAAAAAATATCTTGCAATGTAAATGAGTAAAGATGCTACCTCTTAACGATAGTTATCGACTAGAGGTAGAGGGACTAGTGATGCTATATGATATAAATTGTGGATTACGATGGCCGATCAATTGAAGACAATAGCCTAACTATCGTCATGCTAGCTCGACTATCTATGTTAACCTGACTATCGCTATGCTTGCTCAACTACCATTATGGTAGACATACTACTACTACCCCAACCACTCGAACATACTTTAAATTGGTTGAAAACTGTTTGACGATTATCACTGATTCCATTACCCAATTTGTAGTTAGAGGTTAACTACCTGGTGAGTGGGCATTTGTTGTATTGGACACACAGACGATAACCACTTAGGGGTTACATAACACCAGACGTCTATAAATACTTCGTAGGAGTGCCACGTATGAGGATCTTCTTTTTTCCCAACACTTTTTCTAGCATTCTCTCACTTTTTTTTAAATCATACATTTACGAAAAAAAATTACTAATACACACGTCAGAGGTAAAATGGGGAAGAAAGCCCCAGCCTCTTTTGTAGGTTCATCGAAGTAGCAGGAATCACTTTGTTTCACCCAAAAAGTCAAGAGTTCTTATCTTAACTATTTCATAGATATTAAATTGTCTAAAACTTTAGATGCCATTTTTTTCCCTATTTTATTATTCTTAATGGGACCCGACCCGATGCACGGATCCGGGTCAGACATGACCAAAGCTGAACCCAATATGAATGACCCATAGATCTAGATCTACACATCATGTAATCTCAAATTAAAAAGTATTTCTTTTGTCGATTCTTGATCTTCGTGGACTGGTCTTTAAAGAACTATGCTACATGTACAACAATGATTGATAACTGTAAGTTGGTAGGAATCTACACTATCCATTTTAAAACTAATTTTTAAATTAACAACACTGATCTTGATAGCACATGGAATTAACAAATATTGTACAAATTGCTTTATTCGTCCTTAAATATCTAATCAATGAACATGAAATTTCAAAATAACTAGAATTGAAAATTACAAAGATTTCACATCCCAATCTTATAAATTACAGTCTTGAAATTGAAAAGAAAATTCAATCAAAATGATGGAACCGTAATCCACTCATCTTGTTACATACTCGGAATAACAAATTACAATCAAGAAAGTGAGTAAATCATGATTTAAAATTATTCAAATCTTTCAATCATCATATAAATTATTTATTCCAAGACATCTCTTGAATAGAACATGCAACCAAGATTCAAAAAGTATAATAAGCACATGGACGATCTAGATTCCTCTGATACTAATTGTAGGAATGCGGAATAAGAATTATCCAAAAAATTTCTTTAATTCAAGAAATCATGATGTTCATGTATATGTTATAATAAAGAAATAAAAATTTATAATTTATGAAAATTCAACAATCAATTTCTTATCAAAATATGAATCACGAACTTTTGATCTTTTGGATTACAAACTTCCAACTTTTGATTTAAAAAACTTGACGTTTTAAACCTTCAACTCTTTTATGGCATTCTCAAATTCAAGACTACAAAGAGACACATTCTTTCAGTTAAACCAAAAATCAAATTTTAGACCATTAAATCTAATTATTAGTCAGTACATTTGCAATAAAGACAAAAGTCTTTACTCTTGAAATATATAAAGTCACACAAGCTAATATATATATCTATAATATTTTTCTACTAACCTAACCTGTATATATTTTATTCACATCCGAGATTCGATAATTAGGTTCTCACCACTATGATTATTTTGTCTTTGTAATTATTCTTACTAATTTAAGTTTCATTTTCTTCAATGGTCCTATTAACCAATTACAAATTGAACCGTTAGTTACTCAACTTGTTTTCCATGACAACGATTCTCGATAGTAATTTGTTTTCTCTACTTCACGTTCTCAAGTTTTCAATTCATTTAGATTTGATCAGTCAAATTGATTCACCAGCAGGCGAATTAAACTCAGAAAAAGATTTACACAATCATATCCACGAATTTAGGCGATATACTCGACGATCAAGAGGAATTTTATTCTACTCACAATTATGTTATAAAATTAAACTCGACACTTGATCGTTCAATACACCCTAAGCGTACTAGTCTTACCTTTTAAACTATTTCTGCGACAAGAACAAATAGCAATATCGAATAGTGAATCGATCAACACTACAACCTTTCAGTACAACATATATTGGTTGTGAATAATTTTTTTATGATCAAAATGTAAGGGTCCATTTGATTGTAAATGTGAAAAATGAGTGGAAAAAAAATAAATGTTAGGGAATTAAATTACTTAGAAATTGTTTTACTAGGAATTATAATTAATTGTGTTTGATTGGTATAATTTTTCACCATTCGTTTGATTTTGTTTTGCATGAAAATTGTAAATATAAGTGATAAATTTTTAACATTATATCTAGAATTTTTTCCAATTGCTTTAAAAAAAAAGCTGAAAAATCAATTCTCACCAAAATGGTGGGAATTAGTTTTCCACAAAACCAAGGGATTGGTGAGCATGCGAGCCATCAAAAATTTTTTTCCATGGAAAATAAAGCGTATCAAACAAGGTAAAAGTAGAAGTTAAAATTTGTTTTTCCATTTTCCATGGAAAATAATGGCCTATCAAACAGGCCCTAATTGTATCATATGGTACTTCTCCACTCAAGGATACAACTTATCACAAGTGATCATTGATACTTTTTATTCGAAAGTGCAACCAAATAAATGCGATGATGATGATGAATAAATGAATAAATAATACTACATTTAATATATTTATAAAAAAATATTATTTTACAATAGCAAAATATTATATGGACTTACAATTCAACAAAAGGTTCATTGATTATTTGTAAGGATACTGATTTGAAAAGAAATGAAAAATCCCTCGAAGTATTTATTCAATAATCAGAAGCCATTCATTTTATAAATAAACTTAAATTCTAGCGTATCCAAATGATCAAATAAGGTAAAAATAAATAAAATTAAATCACTAGATTACATTTCCCACAGAAAACAAGGAAAGAAGCAATAAAATAAGGAAATAATGAATGGAACCGGAAACAAATTATTAGGCTTTGGCTCAGCGCTTATTCCGTTCAAGATTCAGGTGATCAAATCTTGCCAAGGATTCAGCGCCGGCCATGAGGATTATGATGTTCTAGGCGGCAAATTGCCTTATATATATTTTTTAGGTGTAGCAATCTACTTAAAACTAACCATGATCAGATCCAGTTTCTTTATAACTTTTGAAAAATGAAATGAGCACTTTTAAAATAAATAACTTATTTTTAGCTTTCATAAAAATTAATTTATAAATTTCAAAGAAATTTTACAAGCTTAGCTAAATATTATATTGGAGATTTCTTTAATTTTTTTTTTTCTAGATTTTGATATATAGAAAAGGTGGAAATTACATATTAATGGGTATTTAGGTTTTCCAAATAAAAAATTAGGTGTGAAATTTATTTAACCAAAAATCATGTATTAATTAAATTATTAATATTATTATAAAATTTGCCCACCACTCCCATCCCGCCTATTCACCCCTCACTACAAAATCTAAAATATTTCTCATCCCTCTCTCGTTCACTCATCTCACAGGCCGCTTCAACGCGACACTCATATGGTTGTCGTACGCAACGGTGATGATGAGAAAACCATTGTTGATCACCGAATTTTCTCTCTCCACCTTAGTCTTCTCTCACAGGGCCACCTACGAGGTGGCAGTCATAGAGCAGTCGTGCACAGTGGCGATTTCAGAAATAATTGTCGTTGCGCTCCTGAATTGAAGCACTAGACGAGGTCGCTGCGCTGCGGTGTAGATTCATTAATGGATGATGTCGTTAGTTTGGTTGGTATGTCGTGATCTGGTGCACATCGATGTTGGTTCTGGATCTGTTGTTCATCCGCTCATCTCCGTTGCTTGGCGTGATCTGGTGCGCTGTAACGCTGAACGTGATATGTGTCGATGGTGCCTTAGGGGTTTGCGATGGTGTCGTGGTGGTGGATTTTGTTGGATTTATTGGTTTTCGGAGCGGTTGTGGTTTTCATGTTTTGGTGTTGTGGTGGTTTTTGTTGGCGGTGGCGGTAGCAGTGTCGGTGTTGTCAGTGTTGTTGTTTTTGTTGGTGGTGGTGGTGATGTGGTGGTGGTATTGTTGTCGATGTTGGTGGTGGTATGGTGGCGGCAACGGTGGGGTGGGATGAAAAGTGTGTATGACCAACTTTTCAGATGTTTGTGATCAATTATCTGATTGATTTGTGACCAAATATTGGTAGTAGATTAAGATCGGAGGTGGGGTTGGGGTGTTTGGTGTATGTGACCAATTATTTGGTTATTTGTGACCAACCATTTAATTGTAACGTTAAAATTCTATAATTTGTGACTGAAAGAAAAATAATTTGTGACCAACTAATTTGAAAATGTGACTGACGAATAAAATGTGACCTATAAATTTTTTTATTTATGACTCTGAAATAATCTGTGACCAATTAATTTGATAATATGTTACCAATAAATAATTTGTGATCTATAAGTGTGACAATTAATTTTATAATTGTGACCTTAATATATTTAATTAATAAAATATTCTTAATTATTTATCTGTCACCCGAATTTTGAATTTTGAAACTTCAAAACGGAAAATTGAATTGGCCCATACTTTATCTGAGTTGTGAATTTTTCCCATAGAAAAATACAACAAAATATAACATTAGGCCCTTTTTTGAGCCCCATTATTTGAAAAAAAAAAAAAAGATTTTGGAATAATATTTTTTAAAGATTGTGTAGTAAAATAATCAAGAGAATTTTTGGGTTTATGTGTAATATTATTTTATGTGAAAATTACAGCATACCAAAAATTTAAACTTTCAATTTCAAAATTCAGATTTACAAGTTTTTATTTCAAAAATCAGATAATAATTAAAATTTTAATAATTTAACTTTTAAAAAGATAAAATTAAAACAGAAACTCCAATTTCATCCACATCCCACATGCCCCACACCCACCCACGCGCCCCAATACTACCTACAAAGCTAAAAAAACCCTCCAAAGCAACAAACACAGCATGTGTCTTTCCTCCATCTCCTCCACCGCCATCTTCTCTTCCAAATCCTACATCAACTAGCACCACAACCTCCAGCCTCTGGCCAACTCCAACACATATCAACACCATCTACAAAGTACCTTTCCCCCTGTCCCATATCGACTTCGTCGCTTCCCTTGCATCTACCTTTTAACGCCACCGCCACCCAATGTGATAACGATATATTGTTCCTTAACGGGATTCATTAACGGAAGTGAACGATTTTCAAATCTAAATGGAGGTGGTTGTGGTGTGGTAGAGGTGGTGGTGGTTGATATGGGCTCGATTGACGGTTGCAAGGTGAGGAAAAGTTTAGTCGATGTGTTTAGAGGCAGCAACGTGAAGGAATCGATAGCCTATGGTGGGGAAGATGGTAGTCCTAAGTTGTAGTGGACAATTTTGTTGTGGATTTAGGGTGAATGTGGTGGTTGGTTATGTTGGCGATGACGCTATAGGCGATGCTAATGGTTGTGGAGTTGGTGGATTAGATAAAGTAGTGATGTGGTGGTTGGGTGCGGTGAAGGGACGGTGTTGTGTGACTAATAATTTTAGATCTGATTTTTTGGTGGTGGTTGGGTGGTGGTGACTGATAACGTTGGTTGTGGTGCTAGTGAGTTGGTAGTGGTGGTCGGAGGTGTGGTGAGATGTTGGTGGCGATGGTGTTGCTATCGAGAGGTGGTGGTGGTGGTTTTGGCTACGGTGGTGGTGTGATGTTTGTGGTGATGGGACTGTTGAAGCGGTGGTGGATCTGGAGCGACGATGTGGTGGTGTTTTTCTACGATGTGTTGATTTTTTTGAGATGGTGTTGCAGTCGAGAGATGGTAGTGGTGGTTCTGGCGATGACGATGGTGATGCTGCTGCTGGAAGGAGTGATGAGGTGGTGGTCACAAGTGTTGGTTGTGGTCACAAATTATTTGGTTAATTGTTACCATTAAATTGGTTAATCCGTGACCAATAAACAATATGTAAGCAATCAAAAAGATAATTTGAGACCTAAAAAATTATTAATATGTGATCGATAATTTGATAATTTGTGACTGTTTAATATGTTGTGACTTATAATACTTGTGATTTGTGATCGATAAACTGTGACGTATAAATTTTTTATATGTGATCAATGAACAAATTGTGACCTATAAATTTTTTGAATTGTGACCATAAAATAATTTGTGATATAAAATTTCTAATTTGTGACCGATGAATAATATGTGACTTATTAATTTGATACATTTGTGACCGATAAGTAAATTAAAATTTTTGATTTGTGATCGATGAACAAATTATGATTTATAAAATTTTTGAATTGTGATCGTAAAATAATGTGAGATATATAAAAATTGTGATATGTGACCAATTATATAGAATTTGTGACCAAATTATATGGAATTGTGACCTTAATATATTTAATTAATAAAATATATGTTTAATTAATTAATTTATAAATAAAATTTGAAAAACTCCGAGATTTGAAATTTTAAACATAATCTCTTAAATTTGAAATTGATAAATGAAACTTAACGTCTTAGTTATGAAATATTCTCTTATTTTATTGAGAGAATGTGTGAATGATAAGATGAGAGAGAAAAATTAATTAAAATTTAATGGGGACTAAATATGGGCTAGGTAACAATTTAATGGGAAAAAAAAAATCATACTTACCTATTAATTAAAAAAAAATTTATGATATACTACGTAAATGTTTATATGCCACATATACTACACATTACATACAAATTACCAAAAATACTTATTCCTAAAATCTCTCAATTAAACCTTTTGTAACCGAAATTTAAATATGAGCTATGAGCACATAATTTGCCTGAATTAATCAAAAAGTCATCTGCAAATTGAAAATTATGTGGATAACCAATTGCTTCAAAACGGTGGAAGCAGGATCATTAGCAAGTTTTCATGGCGTGGATGATTAAATACGATTCCTAGAAATATCCCGTCGATTGTCTGATCATTTGGTTTCACAAATCGATGTAATTTTTCAATCTGTGGTTTACTGCAAATTTCAAGTAATTGCTGATTATATTTTTTTCTGGATTAATTGGGTTTGTGAGAATTTTAAAAATCTGATCTAACTCTATAAACACTGCTGGTCATTATTGTTTGATTTGGTCACTGATAACATGTTGTATATTCTCTATTACAAGTAAATATTTTTTGATTGGTTATAGACATTGGGGATGCACATAATCATATTTCCAATAGTGGAACAAGAAGAGGATGAATTAGAATAAGATGCCGGGGGGTATTGACGGCCTTCAGAATTGTTAACAACACAAGTTACATGACCATTTGATTGATTAATAAAATGATGACTAGGAAGGTTTTCATCATTATTTTCAAAGTTGTAATTTCGTTAGTATTCTAGTCTTAATTGTCTTTCTCTAACCTTAAAATTTCTACACGACAACCATCAAATCATTCAATTACTTTTGGTGTAAACTATTCCTTCAGTTTGAATTGACCTACAGCTTTAGAAGGTTAAAGCAAATTGAAATACTTGACTTGCAATCATGTGTGATGGTTCCTAAAGTCCTACAAGATTTGCTAATTCTACACATGATTTGAATCATTTTTGGTTCATTGAATCGTCAATCCGAATCACGATTTTAACAATCTTGATTGTCACTGCAAATTTTCGAATTTTTGGAAAAGAAATCAATGGGACAACACTCATGAGCACATTTTCGAATGATATTTACAAATCAAGATACAAACCAATTATTGGCAGATAAGCAATAAATCTTGGCATGAATCTTTTGACACTTCACTTGCTGCATCACCGACAATTGAATCAAAAAGCTGAAAGAAAGAGCTCTCAGTCAAAATCAACCTAGTAAGAGAAAGTCCCATTTGGTGCACACTTTTCTTGAGAGATTTCTTGTTTTTTACATTATTTTCTTGGTGATAATCATATTTGCTACTTGGATTTTCATCAGTACTGAGGTCTATTCTTGAAGTTTCATCCATATTCATTGTGATTTTTTTCCAAGGTTTTGAAGTTTCTTTGGAGTTTGGAAAATTCCGCGGCCATAACCTCAAAATTTATTGTTCTTGATTTGATTTTTTCCTTATTTCTTGGGTGAAAGTTTAATTCAAGTCAAGATCTTGTTAAAATGTCTGGTTTTGGATTGATTTTTGGTATTCTACTTGGAAGAATTCATTTTGTTCTCATGGGTTCAAAAGTTCTTCAAGTTCTTCCAATTCTTGGTTGTGCAGATTCAATCTATAGAACTGAATTTCATTGTTGTTGTTTCTGCAGATTTCGAACACCAGTTTGGGGTGTCGGAATCTGGGTGGCGCCAAAACATTTTTTTTTTTTGGGAAAGTGCGAGATTCTAGGCTATTATTGCAAGATTTCCCTTTTTTTCATTTAAACATCATATGGGGAAGAAGTCAAATAGCTATAATAGTGGGAAGTTAACAATTGCATTTAGTAAGTTACCAAATCCTACACTTGGAAAGGCGTCCAATCAGGATGGTAAGTTACCAAATACTCTACTTGGTAAGGAGCCCAATAGTGGGTTGGATGTCTTAATTCAAGACAAATTTCCAGTACTTGGTAAAAATTCTGGAGACTTACCGATTGTGGCTGGATCCAAGTCAAACGAATTTCTAGCACAAGGAAATGATGATGGCGAGTCTCATCCAAATTCGTGGATTCTACTAAGACCTTCTAGGTGGAGTTTGACCATGCTAATTTGAAATCACTAAGTGTGTCCCAAACACTTGGTGATGAGGATACAACATCGGAAGAAGGCTCTAATGCAGTACATCAGGTCAATACTATTGTTCAAGAAAACAAATCTGATGCAATCAAAACTCCGTAGGCCAGTTTATTTAAGGAAAATCGTAAGCTCAAAAATGGATTCAAGCTCAAAACCTGCAAAAACCTACCGAAAATATTGATGATGATCAAACAGCATGGGGCTACTATTTGGTAGGGTACTTTGCTGGACGGTTCCCGAGTAAAACAACCCTCTTGCAAATGTGTGATCAATGGGGAGTCAAGTACCAATACTTTGTACATCAAAGTGGATTGCTTGTGTTCAAATTCGAGAATCCTGACGATAAAATTCAAGTGTTTGAAGGAGGTCCATATTTTGTAAATGGTAGATCGTTGATGTTGAAAAATGTACCATCATTTTTTGAGTTTGATGATGGTGATATTAGCACTCTGCTGATTTGGATAACATTACCGGGGTTGCCATTGAATTTTTGGACGCCCAACGCACTGAGTATGATTGCAACAAAGATTGGTAAACTGATCACGACTGTTTTGCTCACGACAACAAACGGATGGCTATCATTTGCACGAATTCTTGTTGAGGTTGATGCCTCAAAGGATCTGGTTCGCTCGATTAAGATGACACTTCCAAGCGGTAAAGTGAGGGATGAGCCGAAATTATGTTCTACTTGCAAAAGTTTTGGGCACAAAAAAGATACATGTAAAGGAAAATCTGTGCCTACTAGCCATAAGCATGCTATTCCTCCTAAGCATGTGGCAAAGAAAACGGGGATACATAATGATGTATGTGACCAGAACATTACTGGAGGTTCAGGTTAGTTAGCTAATGACAGTTAGAACATTGATGGTAACTCAAGCATGGCAGCAATCGAACAGAACTGTGTGCTAGAAACTGCTAAAACAGTGATAGATCATAACATTGTTGGGGGTTTAGGTTAGTCAGCTAATGACAGTCAGAACATTGATGGTAACTCAAGAAAAGAAGCAACCGAACAGAACTGTATACTGGAAACGGCAATAACAACAACTGATCTGATTGACCAGAATGTTAGTCAATCTGGACAAGCAGAATCCATTAGCCAAGCCAATACAGAACCAAGTGCCCAATTGGTATTAAATGAGGATGATGCCCCTTTTATAGAGATGGGCAAGAAAAATAAACCAGTACTTAAAACTAAAGGTCAGATACTAAGGCGAATTACTCCACAGCCTATTCCAAGTGATAAAGTGCATGTAAGAAGTCAGGAGGATGCATTGAAACACCCATCTTACATGACACAAATACAGTTCTTGAAGTTCCAACATCGAAGACAACAAGCAATGATAAGCTTAAAGGAAAGCCTAATATGCAACCAGCTAAACAGAAGAAAGATAAAAAGAGGGAGAATGCCCTCTTTATATCATCATGAAGATTGCATCGTGGAACATTAGGGGTTTCAATATACCCCTACACCAAAATGGGATTCACCACCACATTAAGAAACAATGTATTCGAAATCCTTACTTAAAAATTAGCTTTCAACAACGTCAACAACACCACGAAAAAAGTCAACAAACAAAGGAACGGGACCAATCTCACCAATGGGGAGAAGACTTGTTGTCATCCCAGAAAGTAATCAAGGGGCGGAACAGAGCATTCAAGATCGAAAGAAGTTTACAATTCACTTAGATGCGAAATCTAGAAAGCCCCTTTTCATGGTTGTAGAAAAGGTTTTTTTGTTTGAATCCTTTCATTTTAAGGAATTGAAACAGTACTCATTATGGAATTGATCAACAACATTGCCAAAGCTCATGGGGTGTATCCGTATTTGGCGGAGCATAGCATTCATATGAAAAGCACTAAGTATTCCCTGCCTGCTCAGATGCGTCAATCCACCTATCGGTATCCTTTTCCTGGAAACTGAAATCTTTCAAGCAAGCAGTAGTCATAGGCATCTTATTCCAGACGTGTTGAGCTCCACATATTCATGTATAGTAAAAAAAAGGGGGGATCGATTCTGCAAAGGATGGGATCAGGAAATGGAAATTCACTGAGATTTCATCTTTGTGAGATCTTCAATAGTGTACCGAGGGTGGCTTTAGAGTATACCAAATCAGTATAGCTATCTTTCTTCTGACACAGCAACGCAAGGAGGAATCGGAGTTTATCCCTTCCCACTTTTAGGGAAGGTTGGATTTGTGCGAGGAATTGCCCTATTGAGTAATGTGACGCGGGCTACTCCCCGAAAATGCCCCGCCCGTAGGTTCCTTTGTCGTCGGGGCTCAAAATCCTACCTTGCTCGTTCCTAGGAACTCAGTAATGTGACCAGTAAGTCAACGGGGATTGAGGCAGGTAGTCAGTAATAAGCATTCTCTTGTAGCTATATTTATGGATGGCCGCGAGGCTCTCTATTTTAACGGTTTTTTTCCCAAAATGCCCTTCTCGACCAACCTAACTAAGCAAGATGACATACCAGGTCTCCTCTGAAGAAGTTCATTCTCCTCGAATCAACACATCGGCATACATCTCCGAGGGGAGTCCCGTGTGGAAGGGCTCTTGCTCAACTGATCAAAGGTACGTCGGGGATAACAGGCTGATGACTCCTAAGAGCTCTTATTGACGGAGTTGTTTGGTACCTCGATGTCGACTCATCACATCCTGGGGTTGAAGAAGGTCCCAAGGGTTCGGTTGTTCGCCGATTCAAGTGGTACGTGAGTTGGGTTTAGAACGTCGTGAGACAGTTCGGTTCCTATCTACCGTTGGTGTTAAAGGGAGAACTGCGAGGAGCCAACCCTAGTACGAGAGGACTGGGTTGGGCCAACCTATGGTCTACCGGTTGTTATGCCAATAGCAGCGCCGGGCAGCTAAGTTGGTATGGAAGAACTGCTGCGCAGCGGGAAATCCTTCTCTATACAAGTTCTCGGACGAGGTTTTTGAACAGAACTTCGATAGGCGAGAGGTGTAAGCACCGCGAGGTGTGAAGCGATCTCGTACTAAACGAAACTACTTTCACTTTACATAACCAAGAAAGTCAACCATAAGTCATCGCTTCCAATCTTTTCTTTTTTTCGGTATGCCGCTCCGCGAGCAAGGAGCGAAAGGTTGTCTGATCACACTCGAATGTATCTACTTATCGTATTTCTCGGTAGTTCCGTAGCAGGTTTTTTCGGAAAACTCTATTTATTCTGGTGTGGATGGCAGGCAGGCCTATATTCCTTGGTTTTAATAGGACTCCTNCTACCATAAAGGATCTAAAAGGAAGTTCTTATTGGAAAGCGGGTCTTTTAGGCTAGGCCTGATTTTGATGTACCATGAGTTGATGTCGTCAGAACTCTTCTTATAGGACCGGACTCGGGAAAAACTATTCCACATCGGGGGAAGGGAAAGACCTAAAGCAAGCTAGGCCCCTTCTTCCTTTTCGGCCTTTTTCCCCTATGGAACACTCAAGTGAATCTCGTACTTTCGGCACGAGGACTTGAAGATGCAACCTTTATCGTCCTGAAGGTGGCATACTTCTTTAAAGATTTTATAACAACTGTACTAATAGGAAAGAGAATCCGTGAGTTTGCACCAGAGAAAGCTAATTTTAGATAGGAAAGGTGGAATATGTGCTTCGATAAGTTCACGTCTTTGATGTCTCCCAATGGAATGGACTTGATAAACCCTTTCTAAACCCGGTTTTCTTGCGAAAAACCTACTTTTTAGATGTTTGCTAGGTATTTCTATCAAACACAAAAAAAGAAGAGGAAAACGACTTTGGAGTTTTTTGATATCGAGATTGGCATTCAGATACAACCGATATTACCTTCGATACGCCTTTCAAGGTGGCAACCTCTATAGTCTAGTTTGTGTATAGGGGCTTCGAAGCCTTAATGAAAGCTAGAAATATCGCCATATAGATAACGGTAAGTGGTGACAACGAAAAGGCGTTTTTTTAAGCCTGAAGGGCAGTGAGCGGGGTAGGATAAAGTGAAAAAGAATAGTATTTGAACCAGGGCGGGCTGAGAGGGCCCTATGTAGTCTTTCTTTTCATGGGTGGTAGGCAGCCATTCATTAAACGTTTTGGAACTTGAGACGAAGAGTCGTTTAAAGACCTTTTCAAAAACCACTTTGTAGAGGGCGGGTATCACGCTCAATAGAACCATACTTTGCTATGTCAATAGGAGAGAGAAAGAAAGAGGAACTATAGATCGAGAAAGTCACATTAGCTACACCAGACCAGACACACCTTTTTTTGTTAACCTATTTTTTGACTGACCGGATCGGTCACCCCTCAGCCCCCTATCACAACAAGGCAGAGCTAACCCAACATTCTACTGTTCTCTAAAAGGCCTGCCTATTCTATTATAGTCAAGCTTGGAGAACATAGTACTAGGACTTACTAGATGAAAGACCGTGATTGGTGAAGGGCGCCTAAGCGCCTTAGGTAGCTGCTATCTATCGGATCTTTTCTAAGAAGTTAGGTAGGTGGTTGAGTCGAAGCGTAGAAGGAGACTAAGTCATCGGTCGTGCCGGGATTGATTTCCTACTTCCAGCTGAATGAGGGCCACACAACACAGCCGTCAACCCTGCTGGAAGTGCTTTCTAGATCCAATCTCCTGGTCTTTCGTTCGCTATTCAATTCTGTAGAAATATATGAAAGGTGGTCTTGTCCTTTCCTTTCCAACTAGTAGCTAGTAGCTTCGTCGTTGATCTCTCCTCTTCCCGGCCGGCTGTGACTCGTATGTCCAGACAACGACTATCGATTCCTAACGAACCCATAGATTCTTCTACCATTCGACCAGATCTTCTAGATTGTATTAAAATTTTCCGGCCTCGAGCAACTTTACTAATATAATAAGGGAAAAGCCCTTAATTAATATTATGTCTTAATTAATATTATATTAGTCTAATATAAAGCGCTAGCGCCCAACCTATACAAGGGGCTGCTTGCTTCCTCTATTTGGTCGTGCTGCTATGATGTAACGTGCAGTCGTCCCGAGGCAGCAGGATTATGGTATAGGGCCCCTCTTTTCTCTCCCTTAAAGTCTTTTATGGATTTCGAGTCGGGAATAGAGCAGTGGCTTATTCGGCGCTATATCACAATTCATTCATTCTCGGGCATAGCTGTTCACGAAAGGTGGCATGGGGCATCTGTCGGCGGCGGGAGTCAACCATCCGAGCGAGAGTTCAGACCAATCCCATTCATCCTGGTCTGATCCGAACGGATTTTGTTGAATGAATTGATCCATTGTTGTATGCCCTACTTCTTAGTGAATTTTTTCCTACTTGGACCCGCCGTACTTCCTTTGACTACTCCTGAGATATAGTGGAAACATTTTGTTATGGTGGCGAGTGGGGAGTGAAAAGACCAATGCAGCAGAGAACGACCGCATGAATCGGAATCCACTTATTAAGACAGACGACCGAGAAAGAAAGGCTCCGCGTTCTCCAAGTGGTTGATCTTAGCTTAGCGTGCTAGCCGCTGCTTCATTTCGTATAGTGATAACGCTTTCTCTTATAGGGGTCTATTTTCTCTGACTTGACTCAGCTTGACCTACTTGACTCAGCGGTTAGAGTATCGCTTTCATACGGCGAGAGTCATTGGTTCAAATCCAATAGTAGGTAAAACTGACCGAAACCCCTGCTTTTGCCAGCATGACAGCAAGCACGGACTGGCAGCAAGGAGTCATGATCAAAGCATCGGTTGCTTCCACTTGTGGCCTTCTTCGACTGCCTTGACACCTTAATATCAAGGAATCCCACCTCTTCCACAAGTAGGTGGAGACCAGGAGGGTCGGAAACCCCAACGGGAAACCTTTCACCGCGCCACACGATTCTTTCGCGAAGCGCTCTCTCAGACGTTTCCACTCCTGCCCCCGCAAGCAAAGAGGTTTCAAGATACCAGGCGACCAAGTGAAAGTGAACAGCTCCAAGCAAATCTTCTAGATCTAGAGAACCTTCCCTTTTCTTCTCTCTTCTTTCCCTAATCTCCCGGGTCCTCACCCGAATTTTCTCCATTTTGCTCAGTTGGTAAGATTTAGATCGGGAATAGTTGGTTTCTTCGAAGAGCTGGCTCCGCTTCCACCTTCCCCAAAAGGCAGAAGCAATCTCTCCATGACAGAAAGAAAAAAATCTAGCCAGTCAAGAAATGGAGCCAAGAAAGTGACGCACCAAGTCAAGTCCCAGTCCAGAGCACGTGAAAAAGTACAGACATACTCAGGTATCGAAGAAATTTATTCATGAGTTGGCTTGATATTATTGGTGTTTTGGAAACAAAAGTCAACGAACAAAAGTTAGCTTGGATCATGAGTAACAAAATTTGGTGGGTGGAGAGAGACCAATAACTTTTTTTCACATCTAGCAGGAAGGATCTTGGTTTTATAGGACCATATAAAAGTGGACCTTTGTGTCTTAGAAGCTGCCCCATATGTTATACATTGCGAAGTAGCCTACAAGGTAACTTCTATCACATTCCGTTTAAGTTTTGTTTATGGTTTCCATTCCATTAATACTCGAAGGACTTTATAGAATAACTTGATTGATTTTGGAGATACATGTTCAATACCTTGGATGATCATAGGTGACTTTAATAATGTACTTCGATCCAAGGAAAGATGTAGTGGAGTAGAGGTAACTCCATATGAGATTAGGGACTTCGCAGATTGTTGTTTGACTGTGGGTCTTACAGACTTGAGATCCATTGGATGCTATTATACTTGGTCTAAAAACTTAGTAGAGCATATCTTTGGTTTGGAGTAAGCTCGATAGAGCTATGGTTAATGAACAGTAGCAGCAAGCGTTATTTTATACCTTAACAAATTTCCAACCAGCTAGTTGTCTCTCGAATCACTTGCCATTCATTGTTTCATTTTTACAGGAAAGTGGGATTATAAGCAAACATTTTAAATTCTTCAATATGTGGACAACTTATTCAGAATTTCAGAATGTAATATCTTCCAATTGGAACCAGTAGATCAATTGCACAAAGCAGTTTACTCTGTGTAAAAAGTTACAGAGGCTCAAGGAAAATTTGAAGCAACTTAATACCAAGCACTTTGCTCACATTTCTCTTCAGGCTGAGAAAGCTAGAAATGATCTTAAGGCTGCCCAAATGGAACTACATGATCATCCGACGAATCTTGATTTGCAAAGAATGGTTGCATTTCTACGAATACAAGTCGTAGGTATTTGTGATGCAGAGAGAATCTTCTACTACCAACAAGCCAAATGTACGTACTTGAGCAAGAGTGATAGATATCAAAACTTGCTTGGGACAAATATCACATGTGATCCCATCGATCGGAATATTTTTGGTGAAGGGCCATTACTCTATTCGGAACATACAAAATTCCTTGTTAGGGATATTTCTTTACATGAGATTAAGAATGCTTTGTTCAACATTGGGGATGATAAATCCCCAGGACCGGATGGATACACTTCGTGTTTTTTTTTTTAAGAAAGCATGAGAGACGGTAGGGAATGATCTATTACTGCATTCCTTAGGTTCAGTTCAATGCTTAAACAAATTAATCACACCGTCATAGCTTTGATTCCGAAAGCCAGCCACTCATCCACAGTCGTGGATTTTAGGCCTATTTCATGCTGCAATGAGGGTTTATAAGGCGATTACAAAAATCTTGTCTAACAGATTAACGCCTATTCTTGGTTCCATCATTGACCAATCGCAGAAAGCCTTTATAGAGTAAAGGAGCTTGGTTTGAAAATGTGCATTTTTGCACAGGAACTATTAAGGCAATACAATAGAAAAAGAGTATCGTCACGATACCTCAAAATAGATCTTCAAAAGGCATATGATTCGACCAATTGGGAATTTTTGAAATTAGTTTTGGAGGGACTGGGATTTCTACACAAATTTATTAAATGGGTGATAGATTGTATCTCAATCCCCTCAATCCCAATTGCAATTAATGGTAGCACGTACAAGTTTTTCAAAGGTAAAAGGGGCCTACGACAAGGTGATCTCTTATCATCATTCTTATTCGTGATCCATCTCGAATATTTTTCAAGATCTTTGAAAGCGGCTACAAACAATACTAAATTTAATTATCATTCGAAGTGTGGGCTCTTGAAACTCACACATGGCTTTTGTGGATGATTTGATGTAGTTTGCTAGAGGTGACATTACTTCGGTGTGCATAATGATAGATTGTTTGACCAATTTTGGAGATTATTCGGGACTTCGAATGAATGCAAATATATCCAACATATTCACTGATGGAATTCACGGCCAAGACTTGGATGACATCTAAGAGTTAGTGAACATGCTGAGAGGTTCCATGTCGTTAAGATATTTGGGAATTCCATTATTTGCAAAAAAATTGAAAGTTAGACACTATGCTCATTTTTTGGATAAAATCGTCGCCTACATACATGCTTGGACAAGCACTTCATTATCTTATGCTAGCAGGGCTGAATTGATGAGATCAGTTTTACAAGGAGTTGAATACTTTTGGTTATCTATATTTCCAATCCCAGCCACGATCACTTTAAGGATTATACGGCTTTGTAGGAATTCCCTTTGGAATTCCAAAAAATCGCTATTTGCATGGTCTGATGTTTGCCTCTCCAAAAGCGAGGGAGGATTGGGATTTAGAGACATTAAATGTTGGAATAATGCACTATTAGCCAAGTCATTGTGGAACATACATGCCAAGAAAGACACACTTTGGGTAAGGTGGGTCAATCATGTGTATCTTAGAGAGGTATCAATATGGGAATGGTCATCCAAGAAGGATGATTCACCATTATTAAAAAAGATCCTATCCATTGCGAGGTGCTTTAAAGATATTGAAGGATCAACTCATGCTGCCTGCCAAAAATTTTCAGATTGGATCCATGGGGACTATATAAGCAATGCTAAAACTCATGATTATTTCCGACCGAAGGGAACACCAACTATATGGGTAAAGGTTGCTTGGAGCTTATGCATTACTCCAAAACATTCCTTTATCCTATGGCTCAGTGCAAAAACTAAGCTCCTTACCAAAGATCGATTACAACATATTGAGATCGACAACAAGTACATGTTTTGTCAAGCTGCAACCGAATCAGGCCAGCACCTTTTGTTTTAATGTAGCATGAGCATGGAAATTCGGGGACATATCAGAGATTGGCTCGGGATCACTAGAGCCATGTCTACAATACTAAGTGCTTGGAAATAGATCAAGAAGGAAGGACATGTAACATCTTGGCTATGTAAGGCCAAGAAAGTTGCATTGGCAAGCACTATTTATCATATCTGGACAACTAGAAATAGGAAGATCTAAGATCACAACCCAATAGCATAGTTCAACGAATCAAAACACATGTGTACAAAGTTATGTTTTCTTTTTATCCTCATGTTTTGTATCATTATGAATCTTTAGCACTGGGCATCTAGATTGATATCATTGGTGCATCTTTGAAGTTTGTAAGCCCGGATATGCTCGGAGTATTTGTTCATAACTTTTGATTTTTATAAAATTTTATTTAGTGATAAAAAAAGAAGAAGCTGATATTCACGAAAGTAAAGCATTTAGAAACTAAATTCAACCAAAGCAAGAAGACTACTACTTCATATTTATTTGTGGTATGAAAATGACGTTTGATTCGATATAATATTACTTGTAAACTTGTATACACTAAAAAGGAGTAAAAAAAATGAATGATAAATTATATTTATCCAAGACATATTTTTAGCTTTTTACTTTTCGAACATGCACATTAGTCAAAGATATAAAATGATTATTCCTGATTAGGATATGACATTTGCATATATCAAATGCATGATATATGTTGAGAGTTGATTAAGAACAAGAAAACTAGCAACAAGAATTTTGCCAAAATGAAAAGTTTGAACACGATTGTGAATCGATGTCCAAACAATATTTTCCGCCACCGGGAAAAGTGTTTGAACGCTTCAATGACAAATAGTTTGTATGAGCAAACAAACCTTAATCAAAGTTTGAATTAAGCAAACAAAACTAGTAAAAGAAAATTTGAAGAACAATATATAAAACGAGTTTAATCTTTAATTGGATGTTGATGAATAAATTTGATGTTTGTGATATATTTTCCAACATGAAAACTATCCATATATATAATATTACAACCTCCATGCACGAAAATGTGCAAATATCAAGTGAAAATGTGTGAAATCCTTCAAAACGACGCTAGAATTCAAAAGCTAATGGTAACAACATTTATGGTGGGCGATTGTCGAGTACAAAACCGGGTGATTGGCCTATTTAGTAAATTGGCCTTTGTAATTGCAATACAAGATCGAGCGATCGCCCAGCTTTAAGCCTGGGCAATCGTCCAGACCATGTTTTGGCCTTCACAGTTTTTTGTTCTCGTTTTGTTTTCGCTTGTTTTTCTCATGGTCGATCACTTCCAAAATCACTCATTGTTAATTGGAACAATATCTAACAATCCCATACTTGTTCAAATATAAAACGAGTACAAAAAAAGATTAAATTCACTAGAGAAGAATTCACTTCCCCTATCACTTCTAAGAATTTTAATCTTTCTATTTAATTGATTTTCTACTTTGGCTTTGTATATTTTAAATATGTTAAATCCTTCATCCTTATGTTTTATCAAGTAGAGATAGCAAAACCTAAGACGATTATCTATGAATGCTATGAAATATCTATTACCTCATATAGTTAACATTCTATTTAATTCACATATATCGGAATGAATTAAGTCTAGCAAATTAGATTTCTTTTGAACACTATGAAATTGTTTTTTAATCATTTTAGACTTAACACATAATTCACATTTATTACGTTCTATATTTTCACATGAAATCATTCTGATTTTAATAATTCTTTTTAAAGTAGAAAAGCTAACACGTTTTAGTCCATCATGTCATAAAGACATAGGCTCAACAACATAATTTAAATTTGTAATTTTATTGATATTATTGTCAATAGTACAAAATTTGACCATTCTATCATTAAAATAGACTTTTCCAACAACTATACCATTCCGGAAAAATATAAGTTTGCCCAACACATATGTTGACTTAATTCCCGATTTTCCTAACAAATCACCACTTACAATATTTCTATTCATACGTGGTACTTGCAATACATTTATTAATGTGATCTTCTTGCCGGATGTGAATTGTAAATTTATGCTTCCTTTGCCAACAACCTTAGATTAAACATCATTCCCCATTTGAATGTGTTCGTCATCCACATGAAAAGGAATCTATCATGGCACATATGTATGGTAACACAAGTATCATAACACCATCTTTAAACCTCTTCTTTGACCGAATTCACTATGCTCACGATAGCAATGATGTTATCAATTGAGTTCACTTTGCCTTTTTCCGTTGGTTGTTTGCGATGTCTGCAGTCTCAAGCATAATGTTCGAATTTGCCACACACATAACAAGGAATTTTGAATTTCTTACTATTCTTGTTATCTTTGTTAGGGTTTGAGAAGTTTCTCTTATTGGAATCCTTATTATATTTGTTTGGTTGATCCACGACATAGGTTTTAGAAGTGTCCTCATGAGAATGTTTATTCCTATCTTGTGCCATTGACTCTTTTTCTATGTGAAGATGCTTTTGAATCTTTTCTAAAGAATAATCTTGGGAACTATAAATAATTTTCTTCCTAAGTTTTCCATGAAGATGACAATTTCGCAACGACTGCACCAACTTGAAAGGTACCGAGAAGATCAATTTTCACAGCTTTTATTTTATTGACAATAACTTGCAATTCATGTACTATTGTAACAATGGCAAGTTATCAAAAAATTTGAAATCAAAATATTTGAAAATGAGAAACGTTTTGGTACATTCCTCATCGGCCTTGTATTTGGTTTCCAAGGATTCTCATATTTCATTTGTCGAGATGTTACTTGTGTAGGGATCATAGATCTTATCGGAGAGAGCGTTCAGAGTATGTCCTGTACATATCAATTCATCATCTTCTTCTCTCTTATTCCTTTTTGCCCTTGCTTTGTTGGTGTCATTTGGGGTCGGTTCTGGCAATAGCTTGAAGTCCAGATCCAAGATATAAAATATCTTCAAGGTTTCAAGAAGAAACTTCAACTTCTCCTTCCATTTTATAAAGTTTGACCCGTCGAATATGTCACAAGGTCTTGATTCATTATCATTATCATAGCCATGGTTGTCTCATTCTCCATGTTGAAAATATCATTTGAGATTG
The DNA here is from genome assembly GCA_903798255.1 of Fraxinus quadrangulata. Lineage (NCBI taxonomy): Eukaryota > Viridiplantae > Streptophyta > Magnoliopsida > Lamiales > Oleaceae > Fraxinus > Fraxinus quadrangulata. Next base: position 98,340 of record CAIGRB010148046.1, read on the forward strand.
TTTAGAAAAGTTGATGAAGAACAAGAAAAACCAGCAACCAGAATTTCATCAAAATAGAAGGTTCGAACACGATTATGAATCGTTGTCCTCAAACGATATTTTCCATTACTGGGATAAGTGTTTGAAGATTTCAATGGCAAATAGTTTATAGGAGTAAACAAACCTTAATCCATGTTTGAATTAAACAAACAAAATTTGGAAAATGAACTCTGAAGAACAATATTTAAAATTAGGTTTAATCTTTGATTTTGGATGTTGATGAATGCTTTTGATATT
>CAIGRB010148056.1:23552-36327 GCA_903798255.1 Fraxinus quadrangulata
ATCTTATTGGGTTCGATCCTAACTCCACACGCGCGGGCCGCCTCGCCGTCCGTCCGGCCGGATCGGCTCGGCACGGCACGAGCACGTGCCTATGTTCGAGTCCGAGTCTGGTCCGGTCCGATCCGGTTCGGTTCGGTTCGGTTCATGGACTATAATAATTTTTTGGACAAAATTTATTTAAATTTTTTGGGCCAAAGTGTTATTAATCAAATTTTTCGGTACTTAATGATATTAATTTTTGTTGGCTTATTTTTCGAGTAATTTTCTGGATGGACTGTTAACAGTCCAACCAGCCGACTGTTAACTGTCTAAACAGTTGACTGTTAATCGAACCTTGCTGTCTGTTCGTTTTTTTTTTTTGGACTGTCTGAACAGTGACGACTGTTCTGAAAAGGCTTAAAAATTGTTCGAATGACCACGAATAAGTTTATAAATAGTATACCCCACAGCCAGAAAAAATACACAATTTTCATTGTGTTTATTCTCTGCATTGAATCTTATCCTCTCTCTCTCGTTCTGATATTCATTTCGAAGTAAATACACTTCATTGAGTTCGTTGGAACTCCTACAGATTGTTGTGCTGCTTCCGTAGGAGACGAAATTCGTTCTATCCTGGAAAATGATTGTAAATTCGAAATCGTTTTAAGGAAACATCGTAAATTCGGTGGGCTCGAATTAATACTGCGATCTTGTTGATCCACCTTGTTACATTGTTCAAGGTAATTATGTCGAACGTTCGAAAGAGGCATTTTATATTGTAGAAACAACAACAACTACTATTACTATAAAATTCCTTCGATGATCATAGACATATTATTATAGATGATATGATTAAAAAAAAAATCACTATTTATTGGTATAATACTTCTGTTTAGATTTCATTGAATACTAAAGACACTATTACAAAACCACATCCAACCTAGAATCTTATCATAGAATTTCCAATCCTAACATTATTCTCATCTATCAGCTTCAATGAAAAAGCATGAAAAGATATTGTTATGGAGATTCTAGATCCTGGAGGAATGCATCAATTGTTTAATTTTGGGCTTCAACAATCGATGAAAACATGCAGAAAATATGGTCAATTATAGTGGAGAAACTGTGGAGAAAGAAACAATTATTTTTTAAAAATAACGTTTGAAACTTGTGGCCAATTTCTTCGTATATTTTGAATAATCAAGTCATGGAGCCTGGAGGTTCGGGATTCTATTTTCTGTTTTGAAATGTGACTACCTTTGGAAGAAAACAACCGATTACACTTTTTAGGAAGTTATAAGATGAGAGAATAATTATCAATTAGCCATTATTAATCATCATTTCAAGTCACGTTATTCTCTAAATTCTTGTTTTTGTAATTTCAGGAAAGATAATATTGATTTATGACCTAACTTTTGAAAAAAATAAAAATAAAAATTATATTTTTTTAGCTTCTGTTTGAGCCCCATTTTCGGCCAAAATGAATTTTGGAATAATATATTGACAAAAAATGTGATTAAAAAATGAAGAAAAGTTTTGAATTTGGATGTAATATTATTTATTGAAAAATGTAGTTAAAAAATTGTATTTTACAAATAATGGAGATCCAACAACTTAAAATATGGTAATTATTATAAATGGTAAGTTTATTTGTAAATGACAATTGTACCACTATAATCCTATAAATTATTACCATTGTATCCGTAATCCTGTCCTATAAATATGTGACAGGCTGTTACTGAGGTGTTCTGGAGTGCAACCCAAATTGGGCCCAGATGTTAAAGTTTGAAGAACATTTACATGCAAATACCACCAGCCCAACTCAGGCCAGACCAACAAATAACTATGTATACAGTAAAAATTTCATAAAAAAGGGGCCCCTACTTATCGAAAATGCACAACCAGCTATTTTTCCCAAGCCGTTCTGGTATACAACGTTGGCTTGGTCATTCTGAGTAGTGTCTGTCCAAACTTCACCCATCTGCCAACAGGTGTTCGATAGAATGGCAGGGAGGGATTTCACGTGTTGGAACACGATTCTGGGTTCATTTCTAGCTTCACCCAGACTGTTGACCTGTTATGATGCAAATAGCATTTGCCAACACAAGCTCTCATCGAGCTTTTGTAAACAATTATAAAAAGATAATTTGAGCTTTCGACCAACTACAAGTTCAACTACAAAAAGTCGATAAGATGACAAGATAAATGAAAAATGAAAAACGTCGTAGTTCTTTTTGCCTTAATTTTCGAGTAAAATAGATCAACAAGAAAATCATTATAGGGGGTTGAAAATTTCTTATGATATTGCCATTATGAACACTGAGAAATGCGATAAAGTTGATCCTGTAAACCGGATTGAAATCAAAGATTCATTCTTCAACCTATTTGGAAGAAAGTTTGATCATCTGTTCCAATACCGTGTGTTCAATTTATTTATCTGCAGCGGCTGAATGGCATCTTGTTTTTAGAATTACAAATCTTGGAGCCATGTAGATTGAATGTTTAGACAAAATGGGAAAACAAAAGTTAACTCAAATTTATCTTAAGCCGGGGAACTCAATTCAATGCTGATGTATATCAAAAAAGGAAATAGAAATACCACATGTACTATAGAGGCGAAGAGAAGCTGAACTGCACACCACTTTTCCCTCGATCATGCTCGTGATGTTTCAAAATGTAGCAGTAGTTAACCTGATAATCATGTCAAAATGTCAGGGATTTTCAATATAAACCAGGTTGAAACAAGTAGAGATGAAATAAAGATGAACGGCAATCCTTCATGGTAGACCGTAAATTGGTTTCAATTCACATTTCATTCAAAAATGAAGGTACAGTTTCTGCTTTTCTTTCTCTTCCTCAATCAGTATGGTATTGATTGAACATTGCAGTACTCTTAGCTGCTCCTCTTAGCCAATCAACTGGTTCTAAAATTACATGCAAATGGTTTGCAATTACTTTTACTTAGCCGCTGTTTGGTAGAATTTTTTTGAGAATAGATTTGCGAAAAGTGATTTTTTTTTATGCTTATTTAAACACCCATTATAAAAATTTGAACAAGAATGAAAGTCTAATTTGTAAAAAGAAACACAAAATTGATCGAGTAACAAATAATAAATTAACAAAGTACTGACCGCATAACAAACACAGATCAGGAGGCATAAACCTTCAATGGCAGTCAAAGCATGAGCTTTTAGCCACCTTCAGGAGCATTTAAAAGAATTGCTTTTACTAGCCATTGTTTGGAGAACTTCTATTACCCATTTGGTCCACAAGACGCCACATTGCTAAGTGGTAACATTTTACTATTTTATATAGGAAATACATGTCCCAGTGTCATGCCGAACTTTGTGAACATTAAAAATGTCTCACAGCACAGGCATTTCAGAAGCATGGTAAACATATAAGACTTCATTTAACTTTGTGAACATTAAAAATGTCTCACAGCACAGATATTTCAGAAGCAAAGTAAACATATGAAACTACATTTAACAATCTCAATGTGATATCATTTCTGACCTTTTTTCAATTTAAAAAGCTTAAACTGGAGATAGTAGTACTCAATCACTTCTAGGAGCCTGGGCAGAATGCTACATACGGGTGGTGTGAGACTAAGCCTTATTCAGTATGCACATCTCTTTCTACCACCAGAGTCAACTCCAGAAAATTGAATATGGAATTTGTAAGGATCATAGGATAAAATAACTAACCTCCATACGGAATAACTTAGTTGGTACAATGATTCCAAATCCTGCTGAGCTTCTGAAAGAATCTTGGAATTTGGGGAAAGAGAACACCCTGTGTGCATTTTCCGTCAACTTAGTCAAGCTTCCAGTGCAAGCAAAGGCATGAGCATGAATGCCAGCTTCCCTGAACACCCTCAAGGGTAGATCAAAAGAGAAGTCTGCAAAAGCATTGACAGCAAGGTCTCCTCCAATAAAATCAATTCCAGAAGAATCAGAGCTTTCATCATTAAGGTTTTCCCCGGCATTCTGCCTAGGCTCAGCAGGGCCCAGTCCCCTTGCCTTCAAACCCAACAATGATGTTGGGCAACCCAAGGTGCAAACTGGAGAAGAATTACCTCCCATAAAGAACCTCTCAGGCAACTGAGAAGGTGTATTCAAGAATCCACTCCCCCAAGGAAAAAAAACACCACTAGAGATTCCAAAGTTTAATGCAGCACCATAAAATCCCAAGGGTATAGCATAACGAAGATCAAACTCCTGTTCAGGAAAGAACCGCCAGATTTCACATTAATAATAATATAATTGAATAATGCTATTTATCATCATGATAATGGAACATCGACGATGTAGCAATCCATTATCCCTCACATTTCTCTCTCTCATAAAAATTAAATTAAACTGTCCAAACTCATTATTCCACGTAAACTGTCACATTACCGATATTTCATCATCATAATGATAAATAGCATTATTCAATAACATTTTTTAGGTGACATGTGGTAATAGAAGGCAGAGAAAATTATCAAGGATATCCTCCAACATCACAACTATACTGCCCAGCAGTTTATTCCATATGCTGGCCTTAAAGTTGATGAATGATATGTACATGATTAAGGTGAAAATTTTGTTTCGGAGAGACCTCTAATTGGTGAAAATAAACGACGGATTGTGTTATAATAATAATACCAAGTAGACCCCTCCACATCATGGGAAAAGAAATAATATGTTCAACTTATCCACCCAGTTTGTGCCTAGAATAGAATATAGTCACAGTGCAGATGTATAGAATTCAAGTGAAAAGGCATGGGCATCTGCAGATCGTCTTAAAAGAGTGAAACTGTGATAATGCTAGCAAGCAAATAACTTTGAAAGAACTAATAAAAAAATTAAAAAAACATGCAGAGTGAAACATAATTAAAGCAAAAGTTTATCAAACCTGACGAATAAAACGTAAGCTCCGAAAATCTGGAACAAGACCACCAATTTGAGTATTGGAAACAAAAGCATGTCCGCGAGTTGGCCTCAGAGGTGAATCTCTTTGGTCAATTTTAAATGTATACTTCAAAGCTGAGAGCAAACCATGTCCAAGTTGCCTTCTCACTGTGTGGGAAGACATTTGCGATGGATCGGTAAAGGTACACCAAGAGAGATCGTATGACAAATTGTGGTTTCCACTAGAAACTAGGCCCAGTGACGTGCCAAATGCTCGCTCTTTATAAGAAGAAAACTTCAACCAATCTTGAGAAAGTAGAGATATCCGAGCTGTCAAAGGTGTGGAGAATACTCTGAGTTTTGGTACAGATAAACCGGCACTAACCTCTGATGCTTGACCCCAGCCATAAGCGACAGAAGTATCCCATAAATCCCCATAACCAAACAAATTTTTCAGCTTTACTGATCCTTCTAGAGACCAAGACCTAGCCTACAGTAGCACTTAAGGACATCAAAAAGCAAATAGAGACATCACACTAACTCTTCTTCAACAAAAGCATCCAAAACTGGAATATGAAAGCATACAAAGTTACTTAGCAGCAGGTATAAACACTTAACAGCAGAGTTTAGTGTTTACTTTCGATTTTTTTATTTTTCAACATTTTCCAATCAGGATTTTCAAGTTCAATCGAGGGAACAACAGTTACAGCTTGGTTGCTATACACGAGAAAGAACAAAAGAGTGGTTTTCAAATTCTAAACCGAAAGCGACAAAATGTGTGGCAGGATTGACTCTTGACTGTTCGAATTTCCTTTCATTTGTATTTTTTCTTTATTTGAAAATTACTTTCCTGACCGGCTGTATGATACATGCATGGTATTTACATCTTTGCTGAAGCCAAAATAGTCGTTCTCTAAATAGCAACAAAAGGGAACTCTGACATCAAAGACACTTTCTTGAACTGAAGGAGTCAACATGAATTGCCAATGAATACGTACTTTTCATATGTCTATAGGAAAATCCCATCCATTTGTGTTCTTTTTAATCCCTTTGGAAAAAGAAAAAGAATAAGCTACCTTACATGTCCCCAGTTTTGAAAATTCTTAGATTACTACTGTTTGAAAGTAAAGGCCACATTCAACATTGCTTACAAATTTCAATTACTTTTACCTCAAGGTAATATTTCTTAATATGCACACATCAAGTGTGGCACCTAGTATATTTTCTATTATCTGTAGAAAGGGATATAACAATTTATTTAAGTTAAATGCTGTGTAACACCTATACCAAGTCATTACCTAGTTTTATACTGATTTTATTTTTCTCCATTTTCATACCAATTCCATATTCTCATCCTCCCATAACGACGCTACACAAAAACCTAATTCCAGGAATACTTGCATCCAAACAATAATATACCACTTGATTTCACAATTTTACACAGTCCATTGGCAAATTCCAAGACCAAACAAATAAATTTCGTGTGTTCATGTTCAACAATTAATTGAAGATAGCACAAACAATAAATTGGTACCTCGGGTTTAGAAAAAAGCCCGATATCTCCCGTTAGGGAGTTCGTAGACTCAGAAACCTCGACAATAACATTAGCCGTGTCGGGGAGTTCAGGTGGACCAGTGTCAAGGGTGATGCTAACGGAATCAAAAATATCAAGGCGCTGCAGCGTCGCGTTGGCATGCGCGGCAGCGCGTAGCAGCTGCTGGACGGTAGTGGCCTTCTTGAGATTCTCCACCTCGGACTCGATCAAGGAGATCTTGGTCTTCGTATTGCCCTTGATTTTGACGTCATGGACCCGGATGGGGACTCGCTCAGTGGATAATCGCTGGAAAAGGGCCTCCATTCTGGTCGGATCCATGTGCATTTGAGCCTCTGGAGTCATGGGCTCCGACTCTTCTTCTTCTTCGGGATCATCGGTTTCTTCTTCTTCTTCTTCTTCTTCTTCTTCGATATCCACGATGTCATCTGGGTCGTCTGACTCAAAGGTGGGGATATCGGGTACTGGGTTTCCAGGTTGGCCCAAATGGGGGTCGGAGTCTGGTGGGGCTGGCATGGAGGGAGTAATTGTTTCTATAATCTACCCTCAGAAAGAGAGGGGAGCGGCGTGCTGCAGCGACCGTCGGTGGTAGAGCGGGAATGGACTGTACACTGGGTACAGGAAAACGGCAACTTAAAAGTCCAAAAATTTAATGGCCATTATCTTAAAAAATGATATTTTAAATATTTATTTTTTTAAATAACGTGTGATTAATAAGTAAGAAAATATTTTAAATTTATGATTAAAAATAAGTATGAAAATTTTTAAAAATGTTTTAAAGAGAGAGAAACAAGGTCAAGAAGATTTGGCAAAGCCTTAAAAATATTGAGGCTATGTTTTAGCCTTTTTTTAATTAAATAAGTTTTGTAATAGTAACTTTTTAAAAAAATACAATTAAAAGCTCAAATAATTCGAAATAAAATTTCTTAATATACTACTTGAATTCAAAAAGAACATAACCCAAACGGAAATTAAGAATCATTCACATACTAAATTCATCAAACCACAATAAAATGTAATCTTACTTTTTACAAATTCTTTTATACGTCTTTATGTATTTTCTTTAATGATGTCTCTTTCATCATTATTTTGTCTTTAGTTGAAGATGATATTTTATAAATATTAAAGTTTTAGTTAAGCATAAATTCTAAAAGAATAAAAATCCAAAAGAATTTAGAGTGCATTTGATTGCGAATATGAAATTTACACGGAAAGAAAATAAATTTCAGACAATTGAATTGCCTAAAACTTATTTGTATAGAAATTATTAATTAAATGTATTTGATTAATTTAGTTTTCAACCTAAAAAATATTATATTTATCTTTTTTTATTTGTAGGTAGATGATAGAGAGAGAGAGAGAGAGAGAGAGTGAGTGAGTGAATTCTCTAGAAAATAAAATCATATTCTCCCTAAAAAAATATTTTCCTTAATTTTGAAGAAAATATGGTCACGTGACCAAAAGTAGAAAAATGATTTCCATGGAAAAAAAATAACAATCAAGCAGCACAAAAGTAGGAATTCGGATGGAAAACACATTTTTTTATGAAAAATATTGACAATCAAATGCACATTTAATAAAAATAAATATTAGTGGATATATTTTAGAGTGATATAACTTTATTTAATTTTATGTCTATTTAAATATATATATTTAAAGTTAAAAATATAATATAATTGTCTTTTTAAAAGTCTCTATGTGTGTGTGTATGTGTGTGGATTTTTAGATATGAGCCATGTTACGAGCAAGATCGATGTGGCCTCGTTCGTTCGGCTTTATTCACTTGAATAACTCCTTATTTATTAGTTAAAATTTTATATGTAATATATTAAATATCACATCAAGTGTGAATTATTTTTTGGATTGTAGTCTTACTATAATTCAATTATTTCAATAATATTTTACTTTTCGTTTTTCAATTACAAACTATAATAAATATTATAATTAATTAATTAAGATTATCATTTATTTAATTAATATTAATTAGGATTTCACAATGTCCATGTTATTTGTTCTCAATTAATTAATATTCACATTCATTTAATTGATATTAATTAGAATTTCACATTTAAGAATGCAATTCATTATTCACATCCATATATGATAATTAGCATCCAGATTAACTTAATTGAAAATTAAATTATATTCATTTAATATAAATGTTTTAATATTCATTGTCACATATATATTCCTTCATATTAATTTTAAATTAATTAATGTATTGTATTTGCTATTATCTTCATTTATGCATTTAGTTATAATTCTAATACTCACATTTAAATATACATTTTATTATTTATGTTCATGTATAATAATTAATATTTACTCTCAGCGCCTTACATTTCTCTCATATTTAGATCAAAAGCGTAAATAAATGGTTAAATATTATTTTTACAACACTTATAAGGTATTTCAGAATACTATGCAACGCCGTTCAACTCTGACTAGTTCTTTTAAATATCAAATTAACTTATGAATTAAGATATCTAAATAATTCTTAATTAAGTGTCCACTATCAGCAACCAATTATAGGGAGGTTTTTTTGCTACTTAAAAAAAATAAAAATAAAAACGAAAAATACATTCATTGGTCCATCCCTATTATATCTTCACTTATAACAAAACTTCCATCATCGATCTCTCTTAACTCTAATCCCTCTTCATACTATAGTTTTCCTCACCATCAATCTCCATCATCATCATCATTTAATGGTAGCTTTCTCTTATGACTGGTTTCCAAATCCTACCGTCTGAACACACCACAAGAAAGAGTTATACTAGTTTAGATTAATTGAACAATGTATGATTTTATAATCGTGTTATGTTTACCAAATCTTTCTCATATTGATAAAGACCAATTTAATATTTTCTATAAAATTTTGTTGATTGTTTGTAACTCCATTATTTGTCAAATTTTGATATTATGAACCAAGTATATTCATGCATCAATCGAACTAATTGTGATATATGTGTTTCTTGCTATTTGTGATCAATCTAAACCATCTGTAAGGAAAATGTTGTACTTTGAATCCTCTCTTTTCTTTCTTTTTTTCTTTCTTTTAGATGTTCTTTCATTACTAACCCTTTTCATATGGCTATTTAAACCCTTGTTCTTTCATTACTAACCCTTTTCATATGGCTAATAATAATAAAAAATTATAATTTTTTCTTATTTTAGTCACATATTCTCCCAAAATGATACTTCAAAAATCACTCCAACACAACCACTAAATAAAGTTATACAAGTTGTTTAACTAAAAGTAGTGATCTCAAACTGGAAGAGCCATGTTACATGCCCCATTCAGATCGGCCGATTAAAAATGGCTTGTGAATCGACACATAACTCGAGTAGGCCGGTATGGAAAACTTAGGTCGATTCAGTTTAAATGTTTGGCCCATAGTTAATATTTTAAAAATTATAAGTTGATTTTTTATTTATTTAAATGACGGATGAATATTAATAAAAATTTGAACTTTTAAACTCAAATGTTGGACTCCTTATTAAAAGTTTGTTCACTGACAACCTTTATATAAGGCTGATGACATCTATTAGAAATTTTTTATTTTATTTTTTATTTTTTCATAGACCATCTCGGGTCACGAGCTAGGTCGAACCATCACAAGCCGATCTTTTAATAGTATCGAGCCATTCCACAGCTCGCCCATTTTTACACCATTAACTAAAAGTGCCTTTTTAAATAAAACTCAAGGGAAAAACACAATTTTATCAAAATGGGTATAGAACTGACTGTCCATTCTCAAAATTACATCTCAACCCTTGGATTCGAGTATAAAAGGTTGACCGCTCTAAGATTAGAACAAGAAAGATGTGTTCTTCTCTCTTGTCTCTCTCTCCCTCTCGCTAAATAAGGCTTTGTACTTCATATTTGAAAATAATCGATGTTTAAATCTAACAATATATAGAGGAGGTGAATATGTATATAATGTGGAATTAAAATAATAATCAATAAAATGCAACAAGTCATTAATTATTTTTTTAGATGATTAAGTTTAACTAATATTAAACCCTAATTAATCAATCATGCAGATCAATGCAGTAAAAAATAAAATCAATAATGAAGGAAACCCCCTTGAAGAACTCTTCATAGTGATAAAAACCTCCGGACAAACTTTGTCAAAACAATCAACTAGAAAAAATAACTTACAGTTGGTCCAAATACAAGTAAACCTTAGTAGACCACCCAATTTGTAAATTACCGAAGAATCTCTTCGATTGTGTCTCCAGCACTTTTCAGAACTTTGGACTTCTTTTCTCTCTGTGTGGATCACCAAGAACGAACATTGTTTTTCTCCAACTAGAACTTTAGCTGCCTCTCCCGAATTTCAGAACTCTAAAGGGTTATTAGTAAAGGATTTGATTTTTAGTATTTGATCTTTTGTATTTTGATCTTGTGATTGAGACAAGATATTTAAGGAATATGTATTCGATCTTTATAAGATGTTCTCTTGGATGAATAAAAGCTCAACCAATAATACAAGATATGATTGGGACAGACTTTGGTTTGTGTATATATAATATGGAGTGTTTGAGATTGTTTGGGACTATAAACTTTGTTGAATTTGCGATCTAGGGTTTTGCCAAACAATACCACCACTTGAGCGTTGGACTTCATGGCCATCGATCGGTCAACCACTGCTCGAGCACTCCAAGCGCGGGCATCGAGCAGTGAAGGTTCTAAAAAAGATGTTCGAGTGCTCCTCTAGTGGGTAATGAGCAGTTTTGTGATTATTTTTTCTTCTTGTTCTATCTTTAACTTCTTCAACACATACTCCCAATCCTGAATCTTTGACTTGAAATACAACTCAATAACTATGATTTTGGGCAAGAAATCACCAACACACTTTGGACCTAACAATATTCCTCTAAACTTTCTTTTTTGATGTTATTAGCCTTAAGAGTAGTATTGATGTAAACAAGAGTGTCAATGTGAAGAAACCTTGATTTTGAACATATCAACATTATTAGCGTTCAGGTCTTATTTATTTGTGATTCCTTTGTGGATTTGTAGATGTGTAATCAAATTCTTGAAGGTTTTTAGTCATCAGAGTTGACTTGAGTGAAGCTTCAATGGGGCTGAAGGTTTGGTGAATTTGGGCCCTTCGGGAAAAAAAATCTTTTGTATTTCTTCGTGTTTCTGGATCCTTCATTCTTCATGTTCAATCTCTGTAAATCTTTTAGTGAGATGGCTTTAGTTGTATTTAGTGTACAATCTGAGAGATTGTAAGGATTGCATTCTTAGTGTATTATTTAGTAAGGCTAGATGAAACTTGAGTGAAGATATCTCTGATTTCTTTATACATTCTGTAATTATTCTTGATGTTTTTAGTGGATTCAAGAGTTATCCATTTGGTAGATGCTCAAAGCGATGATTAAGCCTTTGGTTGAATATCTGAGCCCTAAGGGGTGAAAAATCCTTGTGAACAAATTGTATTTTCTGCGATTTTACCTTTATGCAACTCTAAATTTTAAAAACTATTGTTATTTGGTGATTATGAGACAAACAAATGATATCAGAGCCTAAACTTGTATTTTCAGGCGTTAGGATTTGTTTTTCTTGAAACCTTAGTTTAATTTATTTATTTATTTATATTTTTTTTTGTAGATCTGTTAAATCTTGGAAATTCTGAAGAAGTTTTTTTGAAAACAAATTGTGTTTTCTAAAAAGTATTGTTACGATCTACCTTCGATTCAATTTTTGATTGGATCCCTTAAAGATTTTGTGTCTTCTTTTTTTAGATCTGCTCGGTTCTTGAACTTTCTAGTGATAAATACTTTGACTCGTCTTTAATCCGAAACATTTAGTGTTTTTACCGAGTTCTAGCGATTTGTTTCTTGATTCACCACTGAGTTACAGTGGTGTTTTGAAACTCATTATGAGTACTGGTGAGTTGAGTTAACTTACTCTGATTCTTGCTTTTTCTTAACTCATTGCTAAGTTATATGGAGTCACTGTGACTCGTTGGATTCCTGTGCACAATCTTGAATTTCTAATCTAGTTCTGGTATTCTTCAATTATTTCCTTCATTCTGAAACTTTGAGGTTTCCGGCTATGGTATAAATTTTCATACTCTTTAATTTTTTGCTATTATTAAACTGTCTTTTGTTTAATTTGATTTGGTTATTAAGTTAAGCGATCTACCCCTACTTACCTTTGTCCAACGATTTGTTTCTTAACTCACCACTGAGTTACGGTGGTGTTTTGAAACTCATTATGAGTACTGGTGAGTTGAGTTAACTTACTTTGATTCTTGCTTTTTCTTGACTGACTGCTGAATTATATTGAGTCAGATCGGAAGAGCGTCGTGGTGGGAAAGAGGGTAGATGTCGG
>CAIGRB010148056.1:36442-68962 GCA_903798255.1 Fraxinus quadrangulata
CACAATCTTGAATTTCTAATCCAATTCTGGTATTCTTCAATTATTTCCTTCATTCTGAAACTTTGAGGTTTCCGGCTCTGGTATAATTTTTCATACTCTTTAATTTTCTGCTATTATTAAACTGTCTTTTGTTTAATTTGATTTGGTTATTAAGTTAAGCAATCTACCACTGCTTACCTTTGTCCAAGAACTCTTGTGAGAATCTGGGAATCTGATGGAATAATGAATCAAAGGGTCTCCACTAGTTAAACCTGTCAAATTGACAATTCAATTTGATAATTGCTTGTTTGATTTTATCATACTTGTTGCTATATAATTATGCATACTTGAATTGTATAAGCTACTTTATAGTTTCTATAAATTACATGGTAAGGAGATATTGTTGTAATAGTCTGCTTTATTCTGAAATTTGCATAACCTATAATTTTCTCACAGTACTTGAATTTGTTGTACTCTATGTGCTGTATAATCTTGATATTGTGACTTTATATGTTAAAATGACAACTGCACAAAAAATTTGATGTTGAGATATGGAAATGTACTGGAAACTTTAGTCTCTGGTGCTAGAGATGAGGGATCTATTGTTACAATATAGGTTTGTTGATGCTTTCGATAGGACATGGGTACTGAAATTAGTGCTTATAAGAGATAAGAATTAGATGAAGTTGTCTGAAGTTCTATCTTTCTTCATTTGTCTAATAATGTGATAAGAAAGATTGGGGAAACCATTACTGTTGAAACCCCGCGGTCTAAGTTAGAATAACTTTACCTAAATAAGACTATGACTACAAATGTTATCTCCTAAGAAAATTGTACAACTTCAAATTTAATATGTCATCTACTCTGGAAGATAATATTGATAAATTCACAAAATTGATTCAAGACTTAGCTAATTGTGATGAAAGATTATTTGATGATCAACAAGTTGTTGCCTTGTTATAATTTTTAAGTGATAAGTACAGGGAATTCAGAAATGCTTTAGAATATAGAAGAAAGGATCTTACTATTGACATTATCATCTCAACTCTAAGAAATAGAGAACTTGAATAAAAATCTGAATTTAAAGACGCTAAATTTGGTGAGGGGTTAAAAGTTAAAGAGAAATTGAATCACAATAAGAGAAGTAATCTGTGCAATTACAACTCTATTAAGAAAGAAAGACCCCAAAATCTTCGATTCAAAGACAAGAACAAAAATCTACTGAAATCTAAGAATCAAGTCAAGAAACGTTATTATTGTGGGAATATTGGACATTTCACAAAGGATTGCTTTAAGAAGATATCTAATATGAAAGGAAAATCAAATTCTGATGAATCTTAGGCAATTGCCCACAATAATGAATTTGAAATACAAGGAGTTGTCTTTGTTAATGCAATTAAAAGAAACCCAAACTAGTAGGTTCTTGATTCTGGTTGTTCTTTTCACATGTGTCCCATTAGAGAATGATTCGCTGAATTTGATAAACTAAATGGTGGTGAAGTTTATATGGGAAATAATATGACTTGTCAAATAAAAGGTATTGGAAAACCTAACCTTTTATTGAAAAATAGTCATATTCTTGAGTTGTCCCAAACCAAATATGTGCCTGATCTTTAGAGAAATTTGATTTCCTTGAGAAAATTGGATGGTGAATATGAAATTAAAATTCCTAAGAGATTTACAAGGATGAATCTTAATTCTAAGGAAATAATTTCATTTCCCAAAGTTAATGGGATTTACATATTGCAAGCTGAATCATTGGTTGGAAAAATCTCTACAGCTGTACAGTCCTAAAATGACAAATCTTTAATCTGGCATAAGAGACTTGGCCATATTAGTGAAAAGGGATTAATAATTTTTAATAAATTTGGATGTTTTGAAAAATATAATATTGAAAAATTAGAGTTTTGTGAAGACCGTGTCATTGGAAAACATAATAAGCTACTTTGTAAAATTGGGATTCATAAATCCACTTCTATTCTTGAATATTTACATATTGACCTGTGGGGTCTAGTATCTATAAATACATTAAGTAGATTTAGATTTTATCGACTATAGTAGATAATTTTTCAAGGAACAAATGGACTTTTCTTTTAAAATCAAATATGACACCTTCCAAAGCTTTAAATAATGAAAATTGATGATTGAAAATCAAACAAATAAGAACTTCAAAGCACTTAGAATGTATAATGGCTTGGAATTTTGTAACTTTGAATTTGATTCATTTTTTGTAAAGAATTTGGAATTCTAAGTCACAGAACAATAACATACACTCATCGGCAAAATACTATTACTGAGAGGATGAATAGAACTTATTGGAAAAGGATAGGTGTATATTGCCGAGTTTCGAACTTCCAAACATTTCTAGGGAGAAGTCTTAAAAACTGCCATTTATCTAATCAATAGAATCCTAACTAGTGCTGTTGATTTTCAAATCCCTGAATCATTATGGTCAGGAAAGTCTCCAGATTATTCCAAATATTAGGTGTTTGGCTGTACTGCCTATTCTCTCAAAAATGAAGGCAAATTTGAACCCAGATCCTTAAGATGTGTTTTTCTGGGTTATGGAGAATAGATTATGGGATATAGACATTGGCAAAAAAATCAGAATCAGTTTTAAGTTATTATAAGCAAAAATGTCATCTTCAATGAAAATCATTTTCCTGTAATGTTTCTTCAATTCAGAATTCAGTTAAAACTTCACATGTTAAAGATGAATCTGAGAATGAAGATGAATCTCAGAATACTGCTCTTGCTAATTATGAGTTAACCATAGATAGAGATAGAAAGAATAGATTTGCCTCTACCAAAGTCAGCAGTGATGAATTTGTGACCCTCTACTCTGCCTTAGAATCAATTAAATCGGAACCTATTACTTTTGAAGAAGCTATTAACTGTCAAGAATTTAAACTGTGGATAGAAGCCATGAAGGAATAAATGAATTCTCTATTTAAAAATAATACATGGATTTTGGTTAATAAGCCTAAAAATCAAAAGATTGTTGACTGCAAATGGGTTTACAAAATTAAAGTGGGTGAATGTGATGCTGAATATAAAAGACATAAGGTTAGACTTGTCCTTAAATGGTTTACACAAAGATAGAGCATTGATTATAATGAAATCTTCTCACCTGTTGCTTGAATTTTGTTAATTCTTATTGCTCACTTCAATTGGGAATTAGATTAGCATGATGTTAAAATTGCCTTTCTAAATGGTGCCTTTCTAAATGGTGATCTTGATGAAACCATTTACATAAATCAACCAACAGGGCTCAAACCGAGCTCTAAATTTGAAAAACTTTGTCTATTAAAGAAGTCATTTATGGCGTGAAGCAAGCACCCAAGCAATAGTATAAGAAATTCAATTCATAAGTCCAAGACTTGAGCTCTACTAAGATTAACTTTAACTCCTATTTTTTTTTCAAAGGTCGGAAGGACCTAATTCTATCTATCTGTTATTTTATGTTGATGATATGCTTCTTGCTCTCCATGATAGATCTGAAATTGATTTTGTTGAATGAAAACTTAACTATATTTGAAATAAAAGATCTAGGATAAACCAAGAGAATTTTAGGCATGAAAATCAAAAGAGACGAAAATAATTGTGTTATTTATGTAAATCAATGCTCTTATGTGATAAAGTGCTTGAAAAGTTTTATATTTTTGAATGCAAAGCTGTTACATTGCTTATTGCAAATCATTTTAAATTGTCAAATAAGCAATCTTCTAAAACTGATGATGAGTTTGATAGAATGAGTAAAATACCTTTTGCAAACAATGTTGGCTCTATAATGTACATTATGATTTGTACTAGATCTAATTTAGCTCATGGTGTAAGTATCTTAAATAGATTTATGGCCATCCAAGTGAAATACATTGGTTAGCAATAAAATGTATGTTAAGATATTTAGGTTTAAAATTTAGGTTTAAAATTTCAAATTTGTAATTAAGGTGTAATTTTGAAAGGCTAAACTGACTCTAATTTTGGAGGTGACTTAGATAAAAAGAAGATCCACTTTTTTTTTTTCACGTTTTTACTCTTTATTATGGGTGTATTAGTCAGAAATCGCAACTACAAAAACGTGTAGCTTTATCTTCTATTGAAGCTAAATATATTGCAGCTCGTGATGCTGTTAAGGAAGGACTTTGGTTAAGGGGCTTATTAAAAGAAATTGATTTCATAAATGAAGTAGTTAGAATTTATACAGATAATCAAAGTAATACATTTATGTAGAAACCATGTCTATCATGACAAAACTAAACATATTGATATTATGTTCCATTTTGTTAGAAACCTAATTAGAAAGGGACTTGATTAATCTGGGGAAAATTCCAACTGAGTTTAACCCCTCTGATACTAGTACCAAGGTTTTACCTTTGAATGAATTCCGAAATTATTTGAAAATTTTCAATTTACCATTTTTTTAAGAATTGAAACTGACTTTAAATTTTTTATAGGTTGGTTAGAGCAAGTGAAACAAACTAGTATCGTTTAATCCACAAATAAGCCTAAAATAGTTCAACAAGGTGAAGAATGTTGTGCCAATTGGGCTATCTCACTATTCATATGGGCTGGCTGATTAGGTGTTTAAATCGGGTTCTGATCCGATTGCCTAAAACCATGTTTGATGAAAACACGCCTTTATGAATATTGGTTCTGATTTATTTCGGCCCTACACCTGGCCTCTCTGTGATGTTGATCTTGATCTGAATAGTTGAGTATATATGCCTCCCAAATGTCATTCTCTTGGTAGAGTTATGTTGAGTTGTGACTTAAGGTTTTCGTCATTTTCTATTTGTGTGATTCTGGATCCTTCCCTCTTTGTGTTCAATCTCTGTAAATCTTTTAGTGAGATGGCTTTGGTTGTATTTATTTTGCAATCTGAGAGATTGTAAGAATTGCATTCTTGGTGTAATATTTAGCGAGGCTAGAGGAAACTTAAATGAAAAAAATCTCTGATTTCTTCATATATTATGCAACTATTCTTGGTGTTTTTAGTGGATTCGAGCGATATCTACTTGGTACATACTTAACGTGGTGATTAGGCATTTGGCTAAACATTCGGATACTAAGGGGTGAAAAATCTTTGCGTTCATCTTCTATTTTTTGCGATTTTACGTTCCTGCAACTTCAAGTTCTACAAACTATTGTTATTTGGTGATTTTGAGACCAACAGATCGACCACCACAATACAAATTGTCAAGTTTCCCAATTTACATCTTCATTCGGCTTCATTCTTTTCCTTCAGTATCTGTGTCAAATTCAATGCCGATGATTCCTATATAATGAAAAAGAAAGGTATATGTTATAAGCTAAAACTAAAAAATAAATACATGTTTAAGATTGCTTTTTTCTTTAAAAGAAAAATGAATTTACCTCTTCAATAACATTTGCATCGCCGAACTTTTGACAACTTCCAAAGTACGACGAAGGTTAAAATTTTATCCATATAAGAAAATTAGTTAATAATCAATGAGATTAAAAAATAAAATATATGGAACATAAATAAATATAATTAGCATGAATTTTGGCCTACAACCAATCTTGAGCACACATCAATACTTCCAAAATCTTTGTATGAAGCTTACTTATATGTGGAATAATGAATCTGTTAATCTTCACCACCTAGGCTTACACATAGCTCAGTCGAACCACCGAGGTCCCTTTTGCCGAAGTCATATGGCATCCCACGTGAAGCACTTGTCTTGTCAACATAGGTTATAGGGCGGCTACCTCCCTTTTGGAGACATTTAATGTGCCGCAGCCTAATGGAGTCAAAATTGATACCTATGATAAGAGCCTCGATAAAGAAATGAGGCCATGTGTCTCCCCATCCCATTGACATCATTTCATATGTAACACTATAAATATCCTCCTTTATGTCATTTTGGGGGGATCATAATCTATCAACTGCAAGCCATACATTCTTCCCATTTTAATTAATCTTTGGTTTCTAACGTTTGATGTATGATCTCGATCTTGTGTTTGGCTCTTAGTCGATCGTTCATCATCTCATATATTTTGCTGAAACCTGAATATATTAGTCTCGTGTTATAAAGCTACTCTCACATTCAAATTCGATATAGTATCGATTGGCAATCTGTCCATACGTGTTGGAATTAGTTTAAGACAACACGAGTGAACCCCATATCTATTGTCCATGTCAACGATGCGAAAAACGTGGTCAACAGATTGACGCCGTCTGTGGGAAACACCACTATAACCAAGAACATTCCCGTGGAAAAAGTTTACCAAAAAATAGTTGGGCATTCCCCTTGAAAAAATAATTTGTTCTTTTTCAAGAACAAGTGGAAGCCCCGAAAGTTGGAAAAATCCAATAGTTTAGCTAAGGAAAAATGAGTTAAGACCGTGATGTTCCTTCCAAGAGGATAACAGAAAACCATAACGAAGAGGCTCCACAAGCAACAACTCCAGCGGGTCGACATCACTCCCACCACCACCATACGCATGCTGGGATGAGGGTAGCTACTCAACTTACCCGGGAGATAGCAATCATGACTGCTAACATGAGAAATATCACCCACCAAAACATGGCTATGCAAGAACTCCTCATGTAGATGCAAGGTCAAGAAGGTCCTCCAATTTTCCCTTTTACACCACAAAGATAATATCCGCATAAGAATGAAGTCCGAAGTCAGATGGCTCTATCTCTCAGGCAGGCTATGGAAGTTAGCCCCGTTGAAAAGAAAGTGGGGGTTGATATTTTCTCAAACTATGCTTCGATCGACCCACTAAAGCCCTTGTTGACATGGATGATAATTTCCCCATAATATGAGCCAAAACACAGTTGCAAAAGTCTGTTAGCGTGTTTGACAGAATCAGCCCATTGGGAACCAGGCATAGAATATCCCAGCCACCTCCTGGACCAAGGAATATGCCACAACCACCACCCCCCATGGCCAAACAATTGGAGGAAAGACAAGGACATGCTCCAGTGCTGCCTCGCCTATAAATAAGTGCCACAAGAGGGAGAAAACAGTAAGGGATTAGACACCACATCTCATCCGCCTAGATATCAGGTTGATGAGGAGGAAGACTCGAATAAAACTTAAAGATCTTGTGACCTCAATGAAGATGAGGAAAATTTGCCTTTTTCACAAGAACTAAGAAGACATACAAAATCAAGACCCCACCGACTATGACGCTTTGCTGGAAATGTGAGACGTGGGATCATCAATGAAGAATTGAATGATCACCAAAATAGAGCCAGTAGGGGTCTTAAACGACCAAAGAAATAATCTCTCTCCTAAGGACATGCCATCGCCTAGGCAGCATCAAAAGCCTAAAAGTGAAGAGGATAAACCCTCTCCGACCTGGAGCCATTCCTGCGGCGGAGGAGAGAACGTGATAGAGAAAGGCTTAGGAAGGGACAACGATAGTATAGAGACTTTTGGGCAACATGGAAGATACTCCTATCCATGAAATCGATACGATTTTTGGAGGACCCTATGTTGGGGACAATACAAGGAATTCACAAAGGAATTATGTTAGAAAAGTCAAGGACTAGCTGCATAGTAGATAGTAGTTCCCGAAGAAGGTAATTACCACTCATCGTCTTTACCCAAGAAGAAGCTGAGGACAAACACTTCCCTTATTGTGACGCCCTAGTGGTAAGGGTCGTAATAGCTCGTAATAGGTTGAAGTGGATGCTAATCAAAACAGGTAGCTCCATAAACATCATTTTTAGGGCCACTTTTTAACGATGATCGTCGATCACTAATTAACTCCCATCACAACCCCCTTGTACGGCTTCACCTGTGATAGTATCATCCCAAAAGGAAAAATAACTCTTGCTATAGAAATTGGAGAGCTACCCTAGATAGCTTTAAACTTCATGAAATTCTTGGTAGTGGATAATAGTTCTCTTACAATGGGGTGCTAGATAAACCTGCTCTAAAAGACTTATAGGTTGTTACTTCCATTCATTACCTATGCATGAAATTTCCTATTGAGCATGAGATTGCCAAAGTGAGAGGTGACCAAAAAGGAGCAAGAAAATGCTACATGAGCTCGATAAGAAAGGTCAAACCCAAGGATGTCAATATGGTGCTAATGGATGTTGATATGGTGGACGATCCAGATGCCGAAATTTTGGTCAAAAAGACGTAGAGATGACGGATGCCCTCGAGCAGGTAGTCGTCCTTGATGAACCAGACCCCGTGTTATTGAGTCTGAATCCTAAAAAACACCCGTGGATGAGCTAGAAATTTTTTCAGTGGATCCTCAAGTCCCCATCAAGGCATTGCAGGTGGGAAAAGGCCTGTCCTAGAGGTCAAAGAAAGACTCAAAGACTTTTTGTAGAACTCTTGATGTCTTTGCATGGAGGCACGATGATATGATAGGCATTAACCCCAAGGTCAGTTATCACTACTTGAAAATTGATACTAAGGTTGCCCCGCATACACAGATTAGAAGGGCCATCAACCTAGAGAGATATGAGACCCTAAAGGAGGAAGTTCAAAAATTGATAAAGAATGACTTCATCAGGGAGGCCATCTACCTGAAGTGGGTCTCAAACCCAGTTTTGGTAAAGAAACTCAACGATAAATGGAGGGTGTGCAACGACTTCTCCAACCTTAACTAAGTTTGTCCTAAAGATAATTTTTTCCTTCCAAGGATAGACCAACTCGTGGACTCCACTATTGAGCACGAGCTTTTGAGCTTTATGTATGCCTACTCAGGTTATAATCAAATCCACATTTACCTAGGAGACTAAGAAAACACATCTTTCGTTATTGATAGAGACCTTTACTATTGAAAGATGATGCCCTTTCGGGCTAAAAACCACTAGTGCCACCTACTAGAGGCTTGTTATCAAAATGTTTGCCAACTTCCTTGGCAAAATAATGAAGGTATACGTAAATGACATGCTCGTGAAAAGCTTGAAGGTGACCACGTAAGTTACCTGGATGAATCTTTCTAAATTCTACGAAGGTATAGAATGAGGTTAAACCCCTTCAAATGTGCGTTTGGTGTTGCCTCCGACAAATTCTTCGGATACATGGTCAACCAAAGGGGCATAAAGGCAAATTCAGAAAAAATTCGAGCTTTGGTCGAGACAAGGTCTTCTTTAAAATCAAAGGAAGTGCAAAGGTTAGCCAGGCGTATGGCGGCTTTAAGCCATTTCGTCTCGAAGACCACCGATAAATGCCTTCCTTTTTTTAAGATCTTGAAAGAGGGCAAGAAGTTCCAATGGATGGAAGAGTGTGAATAGGCCTTCCATGGACTGAAAAGACTCATAGGACATGCTCCCTTCCTTTCAAAACCCAAGTTTGGAGAGACTTTGCAACTCTATTTGGCCGTCTCCAATGAAGCCATTAGTGCAGTTCTCATCAGAAAAGAAGATACCCTTTAGTTGCCTATCTACTATGTGAGTAAGACACTTTTGGCGGTCGAAACCACTACCCTGATATGAAAAAGTTAGCTCTAGCCTTGATTATTGTATCTAGAAAGTTGAGGCCGTATTTCCCAACTCACACAAGACTTGTGTTAACTAACTTCTCACTCAATCAAGTGCTTTAGAAACCCAACACTTCCGGAAGGTTTCTAAAATAAGCAGTTGAGCTCAACGAGTTTGACATTGTTTTCAAAATGAGAACTACTATAAAAGGTCAGGTCCTCGCAAACTTTATAATGAAATTTGCCAACGTCCCGGAGATGAACGAAATAATGGAACCCGCAGAGCCTCTTACATGGATGGTTCATCTTGAAAAACAAGTTCAAGAGTGGGCGTGGTTCTGGTTAGCCCTGAGGGACATAAGCTCAACTACACAGTGAGGTTCAGGTTCAAGGCTACCAACAACGCGGTTGAATATGATGCACTACTGGCCGACTTAAGGATAGCTAAAAAAATGCAAGTGAAAATGTTGCTCATTAACAGCGATTCTCAACTCATAGTTAGCTAGGTAAATGGAAACTTCACAACAAGAGACAAGAGCATGGCCGCGTACCTCAAACTAGTGATGGATTTACTATCATTTTTTGAGAAATTCGAGATAGCTCAAATCCAGCATGCTGAAAATGCCCACGTCGATGCTTTGTCCAAGCTGCTAATAGTAAGGACTTGGAACTACTAACGATCGAACACCTCTCAAAACCTTTCACTGTTAAAGGAAAATAGCTAATGTGGAAAAAATAAACGCTTACATGGCTGCAACCTATAGTGGCCTTCCTTAAAGATCAAACCCTCCCTAGCAACAAAAAAAAGCTTACAAACCTAAGAGAATGGCAGTTCACTTTATATTCCAGAATGATGCACTCTACAAAAGAAGTTTTTTCTTACCTCTCTTCCGATATGTCGGAGGGGAGGAAGTCGTTTATATCCTCTACGAAATTCATGACGACGTTTGCGACAATCACATTGGAGGACTCGCGTTGGCACGAAAAGCACTACGACAATGATATTATTGGCCCACTTTCAAAAAAGACATTTATATGAAAGTGCAATAAATGTCAATGTTTCTCTCCTATTCAGTGATAACCCTCCCAAAAGCTAACAACAATATCTGGCCTATGGCTATTTGCCAAATGAAGGATCAACATTATAGGCCCTTTACCTAAAGGTAGAGATAGTGCAATCTTTGTTATTGTCGCCATCGATTACTTTACAAAATGGGTTGAAACTGAACCTTTGGCTAGAATTACGGAAGCTAACACTTCCAAGTTCTTGTAGAAGAATATAATATGCCGGTTCTGAATTTTCCTTTCAATTATCTCAGATAACCGGTGTTAGTTTGATAACAAAAAGGTCAGGACCTGTGTAAGTAGTTCAAAATTAAGAAGCATTCTTCAACACCTTACCACCCCAACCAAATGAACAAGTAGAGGCTGTAAACAAAACCATTAAGTATACTGTGAAAAGAAAACTTAATGCCTCTAATGGAGCGTGGGTCAATGAACTACCACAAGTATTGTGGGCAATTCAAACTACAAGTCGGACACCAACTGGAGAAATCCCATTCTCAATAGCCTACGGTACAGAAATAATGAGCCAAAAGAAATTCAGGTTACCTTCTCCCCATCGATTACAATTTAATAAAATATCGAACTATGAGTTGAGAAAATGTGAGCTCGATTTCCTCGATGAAAGTAAAGGTGAATTCCAAGTAAAACTAGCTACATATCAAAGGAAGGTGACCCGTTACTACAATGCGAGAATTAAGAAAAGGACCTTTGGGATAAACGACCTAGTGTTTCGGAGAGTTTTCTTATCTTCCAAGGGACCATGGCTAGGCACATTGGGTCCGAATTGAGAAGGATCGTATCGCATCAAAGAAGAGTTATGAAATGACATTTATTAGGTAAAAGACCCGGATGGAAAAATGCAACCCCGCCCATAGAACATAGAGCATCTTAGAATATACTACCAGTGAATGTGTGTTTACGGCTGTAGAAACTTTCCTAACCCTTGTAAATATTTTGAAATAATTCAATAAAAGTACATTTCGTCTAATACATCGAAAGCACGAGTCTCACATGATGAAACTGAACGTAATTGGAGAAGCCCCTACATGGGAAGCGTAGACGTCTTGAAGACGAGGATCAAATCCCAAAAAGGATTATCTCACTGATTTTTCGGGATGTACAACACAAGCCTCTCATGACAAAAGAACGTCATGGGAGGAGCCCCTACATGGGTGAACCATCCACCATATAGGGAAACATTGACACCTCAAAGATAAGAATCAGATCCTAAAAGGGATTACCTCATTCCTTCTCCGAGACGTACAACACAAGCCTCCAATGATGAAACTGAACGTTATAGGAAAAACCCCTTACGTGAATAAACCATCCACCACATAGAGAAGCAAGAGAGCTCGGAGACGAGGATCGAATCTCAAAAGAGATTACCTGATTGGTCTCCGAAATGTATAACACAAGCCTCCCATGACGAAACTGAACGCCATGGGAGAAGCCCCTACATGAGTGAATCATCTATCATGTAGGAAAGCGTGAACACCTCGGAGACGAGGATTAGATCCCAAAAGGGATTATCTCATTCATTCTCTGAGGCGTATAACACAAGGCTCCCATGACGAAGCTGAACGTCATGGGAGAAGTCCCTACGCAAATGAATCATCTACCATGTAGGGAATTATGGACGTCTTAGAGATGAGAATCGAATCGAAAAAGAGATTACCTCATTGGTTCTTCGAGGCGTACAACAAAAGCCTCCCATGACGAAACTGAACATCATGAGAGAAGCCCCTAAATGGGTGAACCATCATCCATGTAGGGAAGCGTGAGCGCCTCAAAAGAGATTATCTCATTAGTTCTCCAACACATATATCACAAGCCTCTCATAACAAAACTGAACGTCATAGGAAAAGTCCTTACGTGGATGAACCATCCACCACCATGTAAAGAAGCGTGGGTACATTAGAGATGAGGATAGGTTCCTAAAAGAGATTACCTAATTGGTTCTACGAGGCATACAATAGAAGTCTTCTATGATGAAGCTGAATATCATGGGAGAAGTCCATACATGGGTGAACCATCCACCATGTAGGGGAGCGTGAACGATTCAAAAAGGAGAATTGGGATTACTTCATTGGTTCTCTGAAGCGCACATCACAAGCCTTCCATGACGTAGCTGAATGTCATGGGAGAAAAAATAATATTAAAGCTGAATGCATTTGAAGAGTAGTCATGTTTCAAATGTTTGAAGGATAATTCATCATTGGAGGTTATTATATTTACTTCAGTTCAAGTTGAAAGTTATATTGTTTTAAGTTATTCACCTTAGGGAGGCTAAGATGAATTATATCTGTTATGAATATTACTGAAGTCCCAGCTTAAAAATAATAAGTTAAAGAAATATGTATTTCATTAATAAAAGGAATTTGTACAAAAGAGAGCATCAACCATTACATAGAAAACAAAAACAAAATCATATAATATGTTGGAGGTGGTAGGGAGTCTGATGTCTCCATAGCAGACGTTTCAGCAGCTGGAGCTTCTTGGCTTGAATCTTTGTCCTCAAGAGCACTCTCTTGGTCCACTTCTGCATCTTCCACTGCGTCATCAGCTGGAGTTTGAGGTACCTCTTTCAAAAACTCTGGTCTCAGTTCAAAAACATCAAGTTCTAGATAAAGCTCTCCTATCCTGTCTACTATTTTGACATAAGCAAACCTCCTCAAATAGGCTCCGAAGAGCTAATACTCTTTCGTCAGATGGAAGTTGGCAATGCAGTCCTTTATCGCCTCGTCACCTGCTTTCTGAGCATCAACCTTAGCCTGGTCAGCCTCCTTCACATAATATCTTATTTGGGTCTCCAGAAACCCATTAGCATTCTTGAGCCTAACATTATCTAAGTTGGCATTTTCTAAAGCTTCGGCCATTAGCGTCTGATGATTGTTTGAAGTTTCAACTTTCTTTGTCTAGGAAGCCACGTCTCATTTGGATTCATAGATCTCACTCTTTAGAGCTTCAATTTTTACTAAGGGAGAATCCAACTTAGCTGCCTCATCAGTTCGCTAGGCCTTCAACTCTTCGGCCTCAGCTTTTATCTCTTTTATCTCTTTTTCTGTTGAGGCTAATTTTTTAACTGACTCTCGATTGCACATCTGAATGTCCTATAGAACCTCTGGCACTCTAGGACGACCCTAAAGGCACTGGCACTTTGGCTTACCAAGGTAACCGTAAGATCCACCGCGTCGTAGGTTGAAACATAATTCTACGATCTTTTAGTCCAAAACTCGCAAAAGTTGGCAGTGGCACCTTGGACTTCAAGTAGCAATATTTCCATTACCACTAGGGTAATCTCATCATCTTGCCCTACCAGAAACCTCCCAAAATTTCCAAGGGTCCTCGCCACTAGTGCTTTCTTTACGGCCTAAAATGTCTACTCTACCTCCTTCGCAGCCTCTTTACTAGACTCTTTTACCTTCCGGGCCTTCGCATCATTGAACGAAGCCTCTATCAACTTCGGAGAATGAGGTAGAGTCTGCTCGACAGCAGGGGTAGTGGTTGTGCCAAACTTCCTAGAAGTTGAACCGGTGCTATGGGACAATTTTCTCTTCTTTTGAGGCTCGTCCATTTTCCCTTTGCCCTTGTCAACCCTCTGAGCCCCTTCGTTTTCAATTTTCTCAGCATGTTCCTTGCTGAGACATTCTAATTTTTCCCTGACATGCTTAGCATCTCCAAAAAAGGCTTCAGAACCCTAAAGCTTACTGTGGAAGTGGCTTTCAAGATTGAAACCACGTCAAGGGTGGGGTACTTCTTCCACCCAAAATCATCTGCAAATAGTAAAGACAATGTCACTTACATAGGACTTCGGCGTTTACCTTTCGAAGCCATTAATCTGAAGTCCAAAAAGAACTTGCTTTAGTCAATTAGACGATCGAAGTGGTATAACTTTGGATGACGTCTGTAAATGTCTTTGATGACGTCCCAATCGGCCTGGGAGAGTTCGAAACAAGTCCATAAAATTGCAAACTAAGAAGCTTCAGACAAAATTATAAACATGTGATTAGTCTTAAAAAGAAAAACTCACGAGCTCTCAAGTACTAGGTCGGCACAGTGCAAGTTGGGGCCTTATCTCTCTCAACCATCTGCCACTTCCCCATCACTCAAAGCTATGATTTCTTTCACCCTTTGATGGAGATTGTCAAATCTAAGGGCATGGCCCCCCACAAGGGGTCATGTAATACCACCCCTTAGACTTCCCTTTCCCAAGTCCCCAGGATTGGAAAAAGTGTTTGGAAGACATGAAAGGGGCATATCCTCGCCAAGCAAGGTCTCCTTCCAAAGGAAGTAAACCTCAACTAACTGGCTCTACCCATTTGGCAATAGTTGGGTTGAAGCTACTATATAAGATCTCAGCACCACCCTAAAAAATGGGTGCAGAGGTAGATGGATACCCGTCCTATACAAAAATTGCTAACTGCCACACATCCTGGCCTCACATGGCAGTCACGTTCTTAGGCTTCAGGGTCCAAGAGTTCTATGGAATATAGAATTTTATATTTTTCTCTAAGTTCAACCAATTTGGTATAGGTCATTGTAGAAGGGATTTTTGCAACTGCCCATCCCGCATCGTAATCAATGGGACCCTTATTCATAGCCCAAAAACCACTGTCTGACCTTCCGACATGGCCTGCTCTCCAACCTTTGCAATGGTTACCCTCCTACTATTAGCACTAGACCCAGAAGCCATTGAAATTAAAAGAAGATAGAATAAATGGAGGATGAAAAAGAAACAGAGAAATTACTTAAATAAAGAGAAGCTCTAAGAATGTGGTATCGCCTAAGAACAAAAACGGTCGGAAACTTTTTGAATGCTAGCGAGATTTATAGATTTTTGTAAAGGTAAAGAACTAAAACAATGGCATGTTTTTTATTTTCATACAAAGGGGAGACAAAGCATAGCCATTGGATCAAGATCTACTCCATCTGAAGCGTCCATTTTTTAATCACATTTGAGACCTTGAATTCAAGCAGTTTTTGTTATTAATGCCTCAAGTTGATGCTTGTTTCTTATACACGAGCCTTGGCGCATCGATCTCAAAGTGCAGCAGTGTGGATATCATTGCGCGTTCAATATATAATTGGTGTATGTGTATTGGAAGTCAAAACACTTTTCTTTTCTTGGTAACATATAAAAAATCAAATAATTGGCACTGTTATCAAAAGCATGCTCTATTTCAATTAATATAAAGAGTCTCGACAGTTAAGCACTCCTCTGCTTCAGCTCATCAAACCAATTTTAGCTATTTTCAAAATAGGGAGCATCGGGAGTTCAGCACTTCCCTACTTCGGTTCATCAAACAAATTTCAATTATTTTCACAACAAGGAGCTTCAAAATTTCAACACTATATAAGGATAGGACGATATACAAGAATCAAGTTCAACTTTGACAACTATGATATCAATATCTATACTTGGACCATTTTTGTTGTCAAAAACCTAACCATGACAAGTAGACCTGCCCTAAAGAAATCCTACTCAAGATAAAAGTCCACGTATGACATGAATAACCATACATGGACTTGGGGGCTATTGTTACGCTTCGCCACCTAGGCTACTACGTGGCTCAACCGATCCACCAAGGTCCCTTTTGCTGAAGTTATGTGGCATCTTACGTGGAGCGCATATGACCTATCAGAGTCCACCAAATTCGAAGCACTAAAGCGGTTTCATGGAATGGACATGTAGAAGCCCCTTTTACCGAAGTTGCGAGACTCAATGGAGTAGAATCTGAAGCTCAATTAAGATTGGTAACGATCCACATTTGAAGATCTTAAATTTATGAATTCTTTTTGGAGTAATTGATTGGACTTTTGTAATTAGTAAAAAGGTTAAAGTCTTCTCAACATAGGTTTTAAGGTTACTATCCCCTCCCTTTTGGGGACATTTAATGAGCAACAAGCTAGTATAGTCAAAATTATTACCTAGGATAAGATATCTCGGTTAAGGAGATGAGGTCACATGTCCCTCCTTCCCATGGACACCATTTCACGTGTAATACTATAAATATCTCCATCTATATCATTTTGGGGAATGCAAATATATCAACTGCAAGCCATACATTTTTCCCATTTTAATTAATATTTGGTTTCTAATGTTTGATGTATGATCTTGATCTTGAGTTTGGCTCTTAGTCGATCACTCATTATCGTATAATTTATCTCATATATTTTGTCTGAACTCGAACATATTTGTCTGGTATTGTAAAGCTTCTCCCACATTCAAATTCGAGATATTATCGATTGAAGATTCCAAGTATCGCGGGAAAACATAAAGGATGAATATGGCAGAAAATTAATAATTGGATATTAATTTTGCCATATTAGGGGGGTAATTGTTGACATACAAAAATAATAAGACTCAATTAAATGACTCAGAGAATGAAGTCCAGCTAAGGAATTCGAATGATGGATCCAAATAAGATCATGTGGAAGCTCAAGAAGGAGTTATGTTATGGAAGCCCATCATCGTCCAAGCCTAATATACGCCCATCATCGTCTGAACATTCTTTTAATTGTTAACATTTTTCACGCGAAATAGAGCCTTGATAGTTTCATGTACTACACCAATAGAGACCATGGGGCGAGCAGGTTATGGCCTATTGGTCAACTAGCTAGCCCAAGCTCGACTCGTTGACTAGTGGGTTGAGCTCAGCTTGTCCAACGAGCCAAATTGAGCTTGTGGTGAGCTCGTGTACCGGATTTGGTATGCCTATTGCCATCTCAATTCTTAAGAAATAACCGAGGTTGTGAAGTTGATATTTTCATGTCCATTGTATTGCCATTTCAGAGCACAGTTAGCCATGTTGGATAGTAAAAAAAACTAATGGATTTGTAATGTCGAACTTCAATTACCAACATGTATCAAATTAAAGTTCAGTGTCGATTATGATATTTTTGCTACAAGTTGGTTGAAGATAGAGGTATTATAGGGACCAGATGTCCCAAGCCTGCCCATTGACACTCTTAGTTCAAAAGATTAATATTAAGCCCTATTCGACAACTATTATTTGGATAAAATTGAGTTTTTATTATTGAGTTTTTGGAGAATGTATGGTTAAAAGATAGAGAAAAGTCTTGAGTTTACATGTAAAATATTTTATCATGCGAATGTATAGTTAAAAATGAGTATGTAGAAAAAAGAGTTTTCAAATAATGTTCATCAAACAATAGCTAAATCTTTAAAGAGTTATTTCGTTGCCATTGCTAAACTTTCACTCTAATGACAATTAAGGTCACTGAACTTTAATTAACAGCAGCAGGACCATTTAACTTCAATTTAGTAGCAATTAACTTTTTCATAAATTGATGTTTGAGTTGGAGATAACGTGTCAAAATTTGATAACTGGAATGAGACATGAAAAACTTATTCGTTTTAAAGTTTAAAACTACACATAATCAAATATTTTACGTCGTCTAACGACAACCAAATTGAGTGCTTATATTGACGTTAAACTAAAGTTAAGTAACTCAATTACTGTAATTTGAAGTTTAATGACCTAATTACAGTTGAGATAAAAGTTGGATGACTGTCACTACAATTAACTAAGTCTACATGGACCGACGTCATTTTTAGCGACCATAGCACAATTATTTAATTGCTATTAATATTTTTATTTAAAGTTGAAAAAGGTTCAATTGCTTTAGCCTCTATTTCACATCCTTCAAATTTAAAAAATATTGTTTAGAATAGTATTTTTTGAAAAAAAAAAATGGATGGTTAAAAGGTAGAGAAATTTTTTAAATATACATGTAAAATAATTTATTATATGAATATACAGTTAAAAATGACGGAACATCTTTGATTTGATGATGATAGAATTTCGATAATGTGATAACTCATTATTACTTAAATCTCTCTCCTTCCCCCTGTCTCGTAAAAATCGAACGGTCAAATTTCATATTTTAACGTGTATTTGAGTCATATTATTTTGGAAGAATGCATTTTGAAATAGTAGATTTATGAAGAATATATGGTTGAAAAATAAGAAAAAATTATTGATATAATGGAAAATATTATTTTATTGAAAAATATGTGGTTAAAAATAATTATAAGAATTTGAATGAAAATTTTAAAATGGCTCAAACAGAGACTATAAACTGTTATATTATTGATATTTCATCATCATAATAGTAAATAGGATAATGTGACAACTCATTATCGTTCAAATCCCTCCTTCCCCCTCTCTGGTAAAAATTGAACCGTCAAATTTCATTATTTTACGTAGAATATTATATTATCAATATTTTATCATCATAATAATAAATAGCATTTGAAAACATAAAGTTATAAACCGTACAATACAACCAATTTTATAATTTATTTAATAAAGTAGAGCACCTACCCGAGCAAAAAGGTCGATCCGATATCCTTTCCCTGTATAAAGAAACTTTTCTTAGCCCACTATTCTACACTTTCACATTCAAATTCCGCCTTTTCTTCCTCGGATCAAAATCTCGATCAATTCATCAATGGCGTTGGAGTGGGTGGTGCTAGGCTACGCTGCTGGAGCAGAGGCTCTAATGCTCCTCCTCCTTACTCTCCCAGGCCTTGACCCGCTCCGCAAGGGCCTAATCAGCGTCACCCGTAGCCTGCTCAAGCCTTTCCTGTCCATCGTGCCCTTTTGCCTCTTCCTGTTGATGGATATATACTGGAAATATGAAACCCAACCCAGCTGTGAATCAGAATCCTGTTCTCCGTCCGAACACCTCCGGCATCAGAAATCGATTATGAAGTCCCAGCGAAATGCGCTTTTGATCGCCTCTGCTCTTGTTTTCTACTGGCTGCTTTATTCCGTTACTGGCCTTGTTGTGAAGGTTGATCAGTTGAACAAGCGGATCGAGAAGTTGAAGGCTCAGGATTAATTAATCTGAAATGGAACTTTTCGTATCTCAGATAAGGGCATTTGATCAAAACACCTTTTTGTTGTTAGTGTCTGTTATTAATATTTTGATGATGAACTGGGTTTTCGTTGGATATGTAATTGCTGCTTTTGACCATTGTTAGGATGTCTTTTATTTTTCCTTAATCGGCTGAATTATAGATTTGGTACACGGATAATTGAGAATTTTTGTTGGGGCTTTTGAACAGCTTCTGTTTAATTTGGATTTGGTTTTGGTTTAAGGATGATTGCTGAATTTATGAAATGCAATTTTATCTTTGGATTATATTTAGGTTTTTTAGTATTTTGATTACAGGGAAACTATGCATGTACTTAGATAACTGTTTCATTAATAGTTATTTAAGGATTTCAGATAAATGGATTCCTGGAAGCCACTTTGTTGGTAGAATTCAATGGTTACATTAACAATTAACAACATTGAATCCCAACTATATTTTTGAGTAGATAAAAAATTATTCTCATCTCTATAAGATACATATGAAGCCGAGTATACTAATTTAGAGTCATTAATAGAAGTGTAATGTAGGCTGTTTGATGTCAAATTGACACCATTTACTTTAAAAATATACATTGAAAAGTGTTACATAGATGGATTCTTGAAATCCACTTTGTTGGTAGTGATTAAATGTTTAATTTTGAGCTATATCTTGTTCCAATATGCTATATCTTTTTCAAATATGCTATTGCTGTCTTTCGATTTATTAGGATTTTTCTCATTAATATGGGTTCTACTCCTTCATGTTTAATTGTAACTAGGTGAGGAATATTAATTTTTTTCCGTGTTTGCAAACCACGGGGTCGCTTTTCCGGATTCTGATTAAAATGAAAATTCTGTGTTGACTAATATAGTAGAAATTTTGTGTGGAATATATTGCCTGTCACTTGAAATATGCGTTTTTCTGTTAGTAGATGCTTAATGATGAACTGTGTTTTCTTGTTGCTTTTGGTAATTTTTAGGATGTCCTTTTCTTTTCTCCGTTAATTGAATGGACATGGCGGACTTTTGAATTTCTCGTGTTTAATTTGGTTTTGGGTTAAGGATGATTGCAGAATTTATGAAATGCGATTTGATCTTTGGATTTTATTTAGCTTTTTTAATGTCCTGATTAAGGTAAAACATTGCATTCACTTAGATATTTCATGGGTAATTATTGATGGATTTCAGATACATGGATTTGTGAGAGCCACTTCGTTAGTAGTAATTAAATGTTTAATTTTGAACTACATTATTTCCCAAAGTGCTACTGTTGTCTTTCGATTTATTAGCACATCTTATTTCACGATTATGGGTGTCACTCCTTTGTGTTTAATTAATATATGACAAGGGATATTAAATTTTGCTGCATGGGATTCATTGCAAAGCCATGGTTCATTGTGTTTTGATTAATGCTTTGCCTTTGTAAAAACACTTCTATTTCCTTGACCTGAATCTTTAGTTGAATGTGAAGAGTAGTATACTGTTTTGCGGAGAAAAAATATATTTATGATCTTACAAAAAATACTGGTGGTATCTTTGGGATTATTACCTTATTATTTGTAGAAGTTAAATCATCAAATTACAGACTTGTGTTTAGCATTAGGTCTATTAAAAAAATTTATAGTTTAGGATTTAGCAAAAATGTTGGTTGCATCTTTGTAATTAATGTCTAACTAATCATAGGAGTACATCAAATACCAACTTGTGTGTTTAGCATTAGGTTTTGGGAGACGACTAGTTGTTGTTGGTTCTGATACTTATAAAGTGACAGAGATATTAATTATAGCTGTAAATTGGTAGATATGGCTTCTCTGATGCAACTAAGTTGTTCTCTTCTTGTAACCTCCAAATACTTGGAGTTGCATACAAAAGACTCAAAATTGGATCCCAATCTATCATATGTTAGAAAAAGTCTAGCTATGGTTGAAGATGTGTTCGAGTTCTTTTAACTTCTAGGTTTAACTGGGTATTTATGACAAAGAGATGAAGAAAAGAATGCCAATTACCAATTACAAGGCTGTGAGGTAGAAGACCAAGCTTCTTGTTGTTTTTTGGGTGTAGGGTTTACATGCTATGGATTGGTAAATCTGTGTTGATTTAGTTACACTGATATTTTTGCTGAGGGATTTTGAATTTCTTCAATTTAATTTGGTTTTGGATTAAGGATGATTGCAAAATTTATGAAATGCAACTTGATATGTGGATTATATTTAGGGTGCGTTTGGGATATAGAGGTTTTTGCAAAATACAGCCTCGTGTGTTTATCATTAGGTTTTGGAAGATTTGTTATCATATCTCCTAGTGACATTTTAAGGTACATTCCACCTACACTGGGCTCATTTCTTCGGTTCTGCTTTAATATGACCCGTTCCACCATTTTCATCCTTGCATATTTGCAACAAATACCAAATGATTTGTCACTTTTTCCAACTTCCCTTGATGTGTCTTTAAAACAAAACAATTAAGATGAGATGTGAAGTTGGAAAACTGTGAATTATCTGTAGACATATATATTAAACTATATCTTTCTTTTGAGAATGCTCAATTTTATGTCGAGTGTGCGAAATTAGTTCTTAATAAAGATTTACTTGTTTTAATGAGAAGCTCCTACTTGTCAGTGATGTGAAGTTGGAAAAACTGTGAATGCCTCTTTAATGACGTTCAAAATGTGTTGAATGTGCGAATTCTATTCATATACAAGTGGGCGTGTGTCCATCTAATGTTCTATTACAAATGGATTTGAGCATTAGGATACCTCGCGAACAACGAGTTAATGTTATAAGGTACAAAAAAAAGAATTCCGAGAAGACAATGGAGAAAAGGAGTTGAATGCTTTCTTTACGGGCAAAGTTGACCCAACCTTTAAATTTTCCAACTTGGCCACCAAAGTACGTCAGTTAGTTTACTCAGCCATTATGGCTCGAAAATACCTAACTCTGCTTTTAGTTTTACATTCGATGTTGATCTGGTCGGCCATTGTTTGTCTCCCTTGGTTTGCCTCTGTCTCACTTTATTTTTTTTAAACACAATTTATATATTCTTAAATTAGAAAGAACTCCAATTTCAATTTTCAAGTTGAATTGAGTCAATTGACTTTTTTTTAAACACAATTTATATATTCATAGTCCAATTTACGACGACATTTTTGGAATGTTATCTCTTAAAATTTTACGTTGAAAAGGACAATACCGCAAAAGAAAAATGAAAAAGAAAAGATGAAATAATGTAACGTATTATCTAGCAATAAGATATAGCCCTTGTCTCGTGCTCATTATTAAAAAAAAAAAAAAAAGAGTTTTAAATAGTATTTTTAGGAGAATGTATGGTTAAATGTACGGAAAAATTTTGAATTTACGTACAAAATATTCTATTATGTGAATGTGGTTGAAAATGATTTTATAACAAAAATAGTTTTAAAACCATTGATAGGGGCTAAAACTCAACTTTATTTTAAATCTAGGATCCAATAGTGTTGCTACTTCCAACATCACAAGAATCCCACTCCAATATTTTTTAAACTTTTCTATCATAGATGAAGTTACAATTTAGCCCATGTTTAATGTGAATTAAAATCAATTTTTTTTAGATTTTGATAAAAGTTGATGAAATATGTGATTGAGAAATTGTGAGTTCTATAAAATATGTAATTAAAATCAATTGTTGATTTAAATTTAAATTTAAATTTCATTGCAAATTTTAATCCACACCAAAGAAGGGCTTAATATGACATTAAAGAGATTCAACTCCATCGTAAATTGATAACTTTATCTTACAAATATTTGGAAAACCATTGGCATTGAAATACCCAGTCGCAGAAAAGATCAGTCACTTCAAGAGACACCACAACCTCTCACAAATTTCTTTTGCTAAGTTCGAATCATTAACGCTAGGTAAACATCTGTATCGCGACTCTCGATACATTTAGTAAGAAAAAATAAATAACTTTATATTGTAAAGCAGTATGAATAATCAAGTGTGTCTAATTCTATCGAGAGACGATTTATAAATGTTTTCCGAATTTTGACTTTTCACTTCAGTCGATGAGTCTTTAGACAATATGGCTTGTTGTGTAAGCCGTTTTTTTTTTTTTTTGGGTGTTTGCCAATCTTTTTTTTTCTTTTCATAGCATAATCGTTGCGAGAACCATTATCCCGTCGCCGACTTATGGATCCAATTAAGCGGGAAATCTCTGTCCCATTCATACCGATCCTGGCGGGCACTAGAAAAGTGAACTAGGGGCCAGTGGGTCTTGGGCTCCCACTGAACTTAGACACAAGTCCAATGGCATCGTCCCTGCTAAGGTCTAACCTTCATACACTTTGCACTGACAACCCTTTTTATGATGAAAAATTATATAAACTACCGTCCCTATTATGAAATGCCGGCCAATAAAATCCCAATTGTCTACAACACCGGTGGCAAAATATACACCTAGAAGGCGATAATAACCTCTTGTGGTATGTTATTTTCTTAATCCTGAGTTTTGTTTATTTCGTTTTTTCATTTGATCAAAAGATCAATTTTTTTTAAACTCCTAGCATTTTTAATATCTACAATTATTCCAAAATGATAAATTGGGACAAGTTGTGAGAGAAGTCAACAAGGTTGGGACTGAGTTAGAAAGGATGCGAGTTGAGGGAAAAAGATGAAACAAAAGTATTTTATAATTTTAGATTAATTAAAGATGATTGTACATTGAAGCTTTCTTTTTCTCCGTGCGATCTATAAAAATAATAGATTTTTAAGTAAATAGTCGGTAAGGAAAAGTTAGAATTTAATTATTTCAAACCTTTTGATAGCTTTAAAGTCTTCACCAGTTTTTATATTTTCTAAATATTTGAAACTCTATTATGAAATGACAAGCATGTATGGGTAAGTTTTAGGGTGTGTTTGTCTCGCATTAGTGGGAAAAAAATAGAGTAATGAATAATATTTTTTGAAAAATGTATAGTTGAAAAGTAAAGTAACTTTATTGGTTTGTGTGTAGAATATTTTATTGGTGAATGTGTGATGGAAAATATTACTGTAGCAAATAATTTTTTGAAATAATGATAGACAAACAGAGGCTTAAATTGCACTTGTAATACGTTTGAAAAAAAAATGAAAATTGTGATACAAGAATCAAAGTAAAGTTGATAATTAACGAATTAAATATCAAAATAAGGAAATGACAAATTGAAAACAGTTATAGTGGATGTTAGGCTGAGCCTCTATTTGATTTAGATAAAAATCGGATTTAATTTGAAATTGATAAAATATATGATTGAAAAGTCATAAAATATGTGATTAAAATTCAATATTGATTTTAATTTAGATTAAAATCTATTTTTTTAATTGAATCAATCATGGCTAAATCTAGAAGGAAAATAATACTTGTTAAGTAATTCTTATTACTTGTTGGCTTATTTACTTTTTCTTTCCATATTTTGCAGTAAAAATAATTTGCGATTTTCCTTATAGTAACTCGTTATTGTTATTGTTATGAATATGTAATAGTTAATTATTTTTAAGTTAGTATCTTCAAAAGATTCTTTTAAAGTGAATTACTCTTTTTTTTATTTTTTTTTTAATAATCAAATTTTAAAATTTAACTCCAAAAGACTGTTTATTTGAGAGTGAATTTGGCTCTCTACATTTGGAAAGCCAATATGCTCTCTATTTGTATTTTATCAAGGTTCAGAAACACATGCAATTTGTATACGTGGGGACATATACAAGAATTTTAAACAGTGATTAAGATGCAGAATTTTTCAAATAAAAGATAAATATTTTTAGAGTTTTCTTCCAATTAATTTATTCCATGAATATTAAGATGCAGAAAAAATAAACGTGGGGACATACTCAAAATAATTTCAATTGATGTATTCAATACATATTAAGCGAATATGAAAAAAATGATGGTATTCGTTCAATGTTCTGTTCAGATAAAATGAGTACGTGGGGGATACTATTCTAATTGACTTCCTTAATTATTTAAATTGTTTTTCACAAATTAGTTTTTATTTCACTTGAATCAAAGTTCATTCCACATGCACAATATGTATTAATTATTTTTTATATTCTCACATCTTAAAATATTATTTTTATAATATAAAGTATTTCAAAATAACGTGCAACGCATTTTAAATTATGTCTAGTATTAAAAAATGAGGCAAAAACAATAAAATGAAAGTTAGGAAAAGAAAAATAAAAAGTTTGTTAGATTATATAAAATATTATACTCTTTAACTTTATAGATGCCCTCTATTAAGAATGAACATGATTCGATTTGTACAATTCATAAAAAAGTTTGAAAACAAATATTGATTCCAAATCAAACCAAACCACTTTACTTTGTAAACCAAACCATTTTTTTTTTTTTTTAGTTTGGATCAATTTAAAAAACCAGTTTAACAAACAAAAAAAATAACATACATTGAGCATGTTAAATAATAAATTAGTCTTAAATATCATGTTAAAACATAAAAATTTGTATCATTGGCAATATTATAAATGAAATTTCTACACGTCTACTTATTACAATGCAATAAAACGACAAACACAATTTAGTTTTAACCACTTTGAGTAATGTTATTTTACACCAGTGGTGTTAACACAGATTTATGTGATATCACTTATGTCATTAAATTATAGATTCAATTAAATATAAAAATTTATAACACATTTATTATGACATATCATATATTTACACCTAAATTGGTGCTAGATAGTATTAATGGACGCAACATTTTTTATGATAATATATGATTCATTCTTTACATAAAGATAAAAGTTGATACGAAATAAATGGGATAAAGCTACGAAATAAATTCTTCCATTGTCATCAAGGCATTTAGCGCATTGATACGTACACCATTTCCCAATTTTGTATTCCATTAAAGTTGGGAGGGTAATTATCTAATTGAATTTGGTATTTAATTTAATTGGGTTGGGTCTAATATTAATGTCTCTTTTTAATTAGGTTGCATAAAATTTAAATTTATTTATTTTTGCAAGTAAGAAAATGTTTGCAAAAGTTGAAACCTAAACCAAACTTTCATCAAAACTAAAACATGTGCATTGATCCAAACAATAATTTCGAACAATTTAACGGTTTGGTTGTTCAGCCTATTTTCTATTATCATATTATCACCAAAAGCTCTTTAGAAACAAAGAGTTTCTTGGAGAAAATCTAACAATGTTTATACAGCTTCAAACTGACTTCTATTTACTCGAGTGAAAAATTATAAACAACGAGGAGAAAATGTTTAAACTTTGCGAGAACAAATATCGATCTTGGACAAAAGTGCGAGTCCCGGAACAAGACAGTTTTTACACACTATTCTTACTTCCAACGATCTGTCGGTAAGAAAAAATTTGTTTGTCCCGAAGCGTGTTTTTTTTTTATGAATCTATCTATGTTTAATTGTTTGATCTTTTCATTTATCTGGATAACATTTTCTGGAATGTGTGGTGGGTTGATGATTTAGTGATCTGCAATTTTGAGTTCATATACACTGAATATTTGGCTGTTTATCTGATCTTTGCTGGGTAAACAAAATGTAAATGAGTTTAGGAGCACGATGGGAAAAAAATTCAAATTTCTGATTGAATGTGAGAATTGCGATTGCAAAGATGAAATTAAAGACAAATCTCCAAATGGGAATGGAGTGAAAAATGTTATCTTGATGAGTATAATTCTGGATCAAATTACGTTTGAGAATGAAATGAATAGCTTGGCAGTCTCTTCTGCCAGATTAATGACACGATTGGGAAGTAGTCCTCTTGGTTGCAGTTTAATTTTCCTATTTTAACTTATCAAAGCCACCAAGTCTACCATGAAATGCATTTTAAATTTTCTTAATTGAAACAGGATCTTTTCCTTGATATTAGTTTGAGTCATTATCTTTGAGTGTTGATGTATTTGGATTGGGCAAGGAAATCCTGAATTCTAGAAGAAAAATTGTTTTATCCAATTGTGTCTTTCTAGTTGATTTTGTCTTGAAATACTGATTGTATAACTACTTCCAACTTTAATTGGGATCGAAGATTCTATTTCAAAAAGGATCCAAATCTTCTTGAACCAATCCATGGACTAAAGTAGATGAACTCTGACTGTCCCATTATAGCAAATGAACATCCTAACCGTGAGATTGATGATTTAAAAAAAAAAATTATTCTTGTTTGGTGATTTCGTATCTTCAATGATTTGATAGAGATATCCAATTTCATCAATTTGGTAGTTGTCGTGTCGCCTCCCTAATTTTTTAGCAGAATGGAACCCAATGCCTTCTAGTTTGGCTTTGAGATTTGACGGGAGATACTTATGGAAAGATATACTTAATAGTGCAGTAGAAATTTTGATTGGATTCACACGATCCTTTGGAGAAGAGTTGGGGCTTATCTGAAGTTCTCGGTTTATAGAAACCAACAGTTAAAGTACCAAGATTAGAAATTGCATTTTTTTCAATTATTATAGGATCACAGAAAATATTTATTGCTACTTATTTGCTTGACAGTGAGACAGAGAATTACTATTTTCTATCTGAAACTAAGAATATTTTGATGCCGTCAACTATAATGAGATAGTCAAATAACTTGTATTAGATAACACTAGCTTTCGTAGTTATGCTTGTGCTGAAGAAATTTTGATTACATACCAATTTTCTTCTTTGAAATACTTTGAACTTTATTGAGTGAGTTAAAATACTTTGACTAAGACCTTATGGAGGTGGGAGGCAGTGATCTCTTTCAACTTCAAGAACGGCCAATAGTTAACCTCTGCACATGATGTCTGTGATTGATCAAATGTCTGCATTCTATTCACGGTACTAACTACAGTATGTGGTCTCTGTTCAATAAAGCTTCACTTTTTGTTCTTTCATCCACCAGCGGTGGCTGTTTATTTTCTTGTAGTTTTTCTGCTGAAAAAACTTCATTTTTTGTTCTCTCACAAGTAGCAGTGGCTATAATTAGTGCTGTCATTGATGGCTAACAAATCTTTCAGCTGTCCTGCCATTATATTAAGTGGCTAATCTTATCGTGCTGATTCTGCAGGAGTCATTTTTGTCACTGCAACTAGTTTTTGCACACAATGCTTTCAAAAATGGCACTCCATTTTATAATCCATGATAGTTTGTGATTAAGGGGTAAAAATTACTGGGATGAAAAAATATTTTCCGCTCCAGCTATAAGTTTCTGCAAACATGGTATTCAGTAAATTTGCAGAAATTGTTTCTTCTGCAACAGCTCGTTTGTCAGCCCCGAAGTCTTCTGCTCTTTCAAATAAATCACATGGATTTCTTCCTGTTCGAGGTTCTCTTCATGGTTATACCTATTCCAGTCCAGAGAAAAAGAGTAGTGTGAGACTTTCCTCATCCCTTCAAGATTTGTCTACTTATGGTCGGCTCGATCCAGAAGCAGGTGACCTTAGCCCTGGAATAGAGAGGAGTTCAACTCATGCAATGCCTTCAAATCCCTTGCAGAATGAAAATGGAGGATTGAGCTTTTCTAAGGAGAAGACATCATTAGTTATTCCTTCCAGGCAAAATAAGTGGATTCGAGTTATCTGTATTCTTCTCTATTTATTATTATTTGCTTGTCTTTCTTTTGCTGTGCAATTTCTTTATTCTAGCTGGTCTCAAGGTCCATCCAAGTTCTATGTAGTGCTTGATTGTGGAAGCACTGGGACCCGTGTTTACTTATATCAGGCTTCTGTTAATCATAACAATCATCACAATCTTCCAATCTTATTAAAATCATTGCCAGAAGATTTCCACAGAAAAGCTGGTTCCTTGAGTGGTCGGGCTTACAATAGAATGGAAACTGAGCCTGGGTTTGACAAACTGGTGCATAATATATCTGGGCTGAGAGGTGCAATAAAACCCCTCGTTCGATGGGCTGAGAGAAAAATTCCTAAGAAATCACATAAGACTACTTCCCTCATTCTTTATGCTACAGCTGGAGTTCGTCGGCTGCCAAATTCGGACTCAGAATGGCTTCTTAATAATGCTTTGTCAATTTTGAAGAGTTCACCTTTTTTGTGCAAGAGAGAGTGGGTTAAGATTATAACTGGCGTGGAGGAAGCTTATTATGGATGGATTGCTTTAAATTATCACA
The DNA here is from genome assembly GCA_903798255.1 of Fraxinus quadrangulata. NCBI lineage: Eukaryota > Viridiplantae > Streptophyta > Magnoliopsida > Lamiales > Oleaceae > Fraxinus > Fraxinus quadrangulata. The sequence goes on from CAIGRB010148056.1 coordinate 65,888, forward strand.
TGGGTGTATTGGGGGCTACACCCAAAAAAGAAACATTTGGTGCCCTTGACCTAGGTGGCTCGTCATTACAGGTTACTTTTGAGGGCAAAGAAGCTGCTCATGATGAAACTAGCTTAAAGCTGAGAATCGGCTCGGTTAACCATCATCTCACTGCCTATTCTCTATCAGGTTATGGGCTTAATGATGCATTTGACAAATCTGTAGCTTATCTTTTGAAGAGGCATCCCGACATAACTAATGCAGATCTAGTTAGTGGAAACATTGAAATTAAACATCCATGTTTGCAGTATGGTTACAAAGAGAAATTCACGTGTTCACATTGTGCTTTTGTCCACGTAGAAGGTGGAAGTCCTGCTCAAGGAGAAATATTGGGTAAAGGAGCAAAAGCTGGGATCCTGGTTCAGCTTGTTGGGACCCCAAACTGGCAAGAATGTAATGCGCTAGCAAGAGTTGCTGTTAATCTGTCTGAATGGTCGGATCATAGTCCGGGAATTGATTGTGAGTTGCAGCCATGTGCACTTGCAGACAATCTACCTCGTCCTTTTGGACAGTTCTACGCTATGTCCGGCTTCTATGTTGTGTACCGTTTTTTCAACTTGACTCCTGATGCTGCACTAGACAACATTTTAGAGAAGGGTCAGCAATTTTGTGAAAAAACATGGGATGTCGCCGAAAAAAGTGTTGCACCTCAGCCTTTTATAGAACAGTACTGCTTCAGGGCACCGTATGTTGTGCTCCTACTGAGAGAAGGATTGCACATTACTGATAGGGAGGTGATAATTGGTTCTGGAAGTATTACTTGGACACTCGGGGTTGCTTTGTTGGAAGCTGGAAAGGCATTTCCAAACAGGGCAGAGTTTCATAGATACAACATATTCCAGATGAAGATAAATCAATTTCTTCTTTATGCCATTTTATTTGCTTCAGTGTTTGCCCTTGTCTGTGCATTGTCTTGCGTTGGCAATGGGCTGTCAAAGTTCTTTCGAAGGCCATATCTCCCACTTCACTGGCAAAACAGTGTGGCATCTACATCAGTTCTCAATATTTCATCTCCTTTCCAGTTTCAGCATTGGAGTCCTATAAATACTGGTAATTCCTCTTCCTGGACGTAGAGCATATTGGGTTAAGCTTAAGATGTAAAGTTTAACTTTTGGTTTCGAAACATGTTTGGATATGATACTTTTTTCTTACTTGTATGTGAAAAAGTTCTTATTTTGAAAGTGACTCTTATTTTACTGTCAAATTGTAACTTATTTCCAACTTTGACCAATAGAAAATGTATTTGATTAAAAACTTATTAGCAAACTTTCTAAGCTTTGCAATTCCATACTTTTTAAGGCTTGATTTACTAGTTTTGTACATAAAATGTTTATTATGATTCAGGGGACGGAAGAGTTAAAACACCAGTAAGTCCAACAATTGCAGACACTCAGCGAAGACCGTATGATACTGGACCTGGTTTCAGCAGTAGTGGCATCCAGCTCATTGAATCTTCCTTCTATTCATCGTCTAGCAGTGTAGCACATAGTTATTCTTCAGGCAACTTAGGACAGATGCAATTTGACAGTGGTAACGTGGGTTCCTTCTGGACCCCTCACAGAAGTCAGACGCGTCTACAAAGTAGAAGATCCCAATCTCGAGAAGACCTTAATTCTTCACTTGCTGAGGCACACGGCTAAGGTTTAAGGCTGTTTCTTCAACTTGTCTCAAGTAAATTGCCAGGTTTGAGAAAGTATTTCACCACTGATACGGAGAATGTATTCTCTGAACTCCGTTCTATCTTGATTCTCTTGGTCTAGTCTTCTTAGTCGAAGGGCTCCCAAAATGTTTTAGAAATGGCTTTTTGTAACTGGATATAAAGAAATGATAAACGCCTACGAGGAAGTGGATGATTTAGTAAAGAAGAGACTGCTGGTGGAGAAAGATTCTTGTTCAGGTGTAAGTAGAAAACTCATTTGCGTTAGGTGAGACATCAACTAAACTTGCTTCAGCCAAGAAGCCATCACTGGAAAAATCACTTGCAGAATCGAGGCCATCCACTGTAAACAAGTTCTGAGGAAGGATTCATCTGTTCAATTTTGATTGTCACCATGAAGATGATAATGGCATATGCCTATTGGTTTCAGTCACAAGGTATATGCTCCGCTGAGAATTATTGATCTCACTGTTTAATTATTGTACATTTTACCTTGACGTAATGATACTAAAAAGATTAGTTTCATTCGTAATACAATTTTAAGACGATTTCGAAGCATATAGTTTTCTTTTTTACTTCTGGTATTTGGTAGGAGTGATTGAATTAGAAAAAAAATAACTTGGTGGCTAATTTATCAGTTCGTAGTTGGGATAGATTTATTTGATAATTGATACTGGTTTGTGATGTTTAACAGCAAAGGATCGCATGTATTGTACATGTTTTATAACTGCTGTTTTTTGGGCACTTTTGCAGACATCTTTTCGAGTGCTGATGAATTTTTTTGTCAAATTTTTCTACCAGTTTCTTTGTATTGGCTTAAATAATGGTACTTGCATTTTGACCCTCTTCACTATTTTATGTTTTAATAAAAAAATTAGTTCACTGTTGTGCTATATGTGCATAATGTTTTACATACACATGATGTGGTGAAATATGATTGAGTCAGAATTTCTTCATCCAAATAAAAAAAATAAAATTCTCCATTCTTTTTGATACATTATCCGTATGTAAACCCCTTGTTTGGCAAGGATTAAATTTAGATTTTTAGTAAATTTTGATAAAAGTTAATGAAATGTGAGTTTGAAAAATAGTGAGTCCCATAAAATGTGTGGTTTAAATTAATAATTGACTATGTAACTCCTTAAATACAGTCGTTATTTGGGTAGATTAAAACTTAATTTTACATTGATATTTACCAAACTAAATACAAGAATAGAAAAAGGAAATTTACATCATAGTCCCTAACAATTACAAAGACTACAAGTTGGTATATATGTTTCAACTCTCCCCCTCAAGTTGGTGCATAGATATCACACATGCCCAACTTGGATAGCATTGTATAGAATGAACCACTAGCAACTCCATGAGTCATTATATCA
>CAIGRB010148068.1:0-34768 GCA_903798255.1 Fraxinus quadrangulata
TATGAGATGTATATCAAAGGTCCCCAATATGTATTCTGTTGTTAGGTATTTGTAGGAGTAGAAAAATGGTTGAAAATCATGTCCAAATTGGTTTTCAAAAGAGTTCCAATCGAATAAGGAAAGTTGCATTCGCGCGCGAATTTTTTTTTATCTCTGCACAGTATTTTAGCCATAACTTTCTCTCCTAATATCCGATTGAGATTATTCAAAGTACGTTGGAAAGATTTCTCAAAGTGCTACAATTCAAATGTTACTATGCCAAAAATGGGTATCAATATTCGGCTAAAATTTTGGAATATAACTTGTACGATTGAAAATTGATTTTGATAATATTTTGATCATATTCGATTCCTTTTTGAGTTTTAATTCAATCAAATTGTCTCCTAGCAATCATTGAAGTATCGTCTTATGGTCCAAATCAACTATTAAATATTTTCAATTTGGTTCTCAAACTTTGGATTTGCCCTTTTCACTAATTTTTGCTTATTTCTTTCGATTTCTCGTTCAACCATTGAGTTTTACTTGTATAACATAAAATACAATAATTTAAGATATATTTTGTCAAAAGTGCTACCAAATATCGATATTTTAGGACCCTGAATAAATGTATAAAATACACTTATCAAATACCCCAAACTTAAATATTTGTTTGTTCTCAAATAAAACTATAACCTTAATAACAACAAATACATAAGCATGTAAAAATATTTGATTAGACAGATTAGCTTTTTATCTTAGTATTTGAAATTATAGTACTAAATCTAGAAACTATTTCAAAGTCACAATATCAAACCAATATCCACTCTTTCAATGCAAAATTGACGTGTGTGAGTAAAAAACTAAGTGGACCATCGACTTTAAAAGTTGCTTCAATTTTCGACCCTTTGTGGTCAAATATATCATGTCACCTTTCGTATGATTCACACACCCCCAAACTTGTTCTTTTTTTTCACTATTTTCTCAGTGTGTAATCTAAAGTTAAATTTTTCATTACTATCACCACCTTTTTTAGTTTAAGTGGATTATACTAATTGTAAGTCAACACATCAATAAACAAGGATTCTCCAATTCTTTGATTGCTTCGACCTCGCAGACTCAATTTAGGCTAATTATCCTTTATCAAAAGTCATATTCCTTCAAACAAGTGTTTAGAGCTTAACCAAGGAATTTAGTGCTTTTTTTCATGTACTTGTTTTTTTCTGATTTTCAAAAGTATTTTTCTTTTTGTATTTTCTCACTTAAGCTTTCTAAATGACCCGTGTGACAGGAATTAGGCCAATAACTCCCAAATCATATGACTTTAGAGTACTAGGTTTTAAACACCCTTACAAGCTTAATAACCCAACTCAATGCAATGCCTTTTATCAAACACCTATTCACATAAACTGACCTCCAACTTAAGATTTTCGCCAAATTTTATCTCGTTAATCTAAGATAATCCACACAAAAGTTTTCACATATGGAATTCCTGTCCACATTCATATCTTCCTAAAACAGCAAAATCACTACAAACTGTGCTAAATTTGGTAAAGTATTTATGTCCAACTATATCAACCTATCAATTATATGAATCAACTCATAGTATCAGACTATCCAACTTAATTCTAGTGCACGTATAATATCAAGTTTTGCAAGGTTAAGTCTCAATCGGTGTAGCATGCATCATATTTACTATTAATAAATCAACACAAAATCTCAAATTTAATCATCATTATCGGTCAAGCTTTCTAACCTACACTATATTTGTTGAAATTTTTCAAATTCTTTGATTTTTTTCTATTATATATCAAAGTAATACCCAAAAACAAACACACAAATACTAAAAAACAAATGAAAACATAAAAACTCAAAGTTTTTTCCACCATAAACTTGAAACTGACATTGTCGTCAATGTTATAAAGTATAAATAAGAATATAAGGGGATGGAGAAGAAAATGAAGAAGGAACTCCCTGAATTTTTTTATTGAAGGTTTGAGGCACTATGTGTGCCGGCTAGACACTCTTCTTTATCATGCTTTTTCCTTAGTTTGAATATTTCGCAACGTCATGTTCCTACACATAGCGATCAAATCAAATATTAAAGATCAAATAAGCTAGAGCATGTCTTACTTAGCTCAAACAATCGAAATAACAAACAATAAATTCAATGGCCTATGGGAGAAACATGATAGGATGGTGATACCCTATAAATTGAAACGTGCCTATAACTAATGCAACCTATTAATCAAGAATAAAACTACATGCAATGCAATATGAAAAACACAATAAATAAAAGGATTAGAAAATTTGGTTGCCTCCCAATAAGCGTTGATTATAATCTTTAGCTAGACTTGATGGATAAATTGGTCATAGTGGCTCATGCTGGAATCTTGCAACCTTACATTCCTTACAATTTTCAGCTTTACATTCTCTTTTTGCCCTCCTGACCTTGAGTTATCAATTCTCCTCTTGAGCAAGGCTCCCTAGACATTTAGGTTTTATCTCATTGAACCTTTGTTAAATTTCTTTAGCAACAGATTTAGCTTCCTCTAGGATTAATGGTTGCTTGGGTGGATTATGTAATTTAAAGATCTCATGTGCGTCTTCCAACCTCACAATCAGCTCACCCTTCTCCATGTTAATCAAAATTCGACTTGTTACTAAAAATGGTCGACCTAAGATAATTGGTATATCGTGGTTATCTTCGAGGTCCGTAACAAGGAAGTCTGCGAGGAATATCAGCTTATAAAACCTTGATTAGCACATCCTTAACCTTACCCCATAGGTATCTGATGCTCACATTCGATCTTTTGATTTTCCCAACTCCTAGTTTCCTAAAAGTAGACAAAAATATTAAATTTACACTTGCACCTGTATCAACACCTGTATCACATAAAGTATTAAAATGAAATTTTTTGCCTAGTGAAATAGGTAAAGTGAAACTCTCTGGGTTCTTGAGTTTTGGTGGCATCGGTCAATGCCACTTCTTTCCAGTCTAGAAGTTTTCTTTTTTAGATATCATGTCCTTCTGGAACTTTGCATACATTGGGATCTGTGGAATTGCATTGATAAATGGAATGTTGATGTTGAGCTTTTTCAGCATTTCTAGGAATTTCTAAAATGATCATCGAGCCTTTTCTTTTGTAGTCTTTATGTAAACGGTAGTGGTGGCACAAATTCTTTAGTTGGAACGATTTCCTTTACCTTTGGATCCTCTAATGCTCTTTTTGTCTTACTTCTTTGTTCTACTCAAATTCGTCTAATTGCTCATCGACCATAGCATGTACCTTTTCTTTTATAGCAACTGATCTCTTTATATTATTCTCTGGTAGTTGAACTCCACTATGTGTAGTTATTGCCTCAATTTGTTCTTCATCCATGACTTTCACTGCCATTACCTAATGTTTGGGATTTATCTCAGTGTCACTAAGTAGTGCTCCTGATAGTCTCTCTGAAAGTGCTTTCGCTATTTGTCTCATCTGATTTTCCAAATTTCTGATGGCAGCTCCCTGAATTTGTAAGCTTCTGTTCTTTGCATGTATTGGGTAGATATCTCTACCATTTAGTAACAAGATCTTCTGACAAAGATTTATTTTCAGTTTGCTGAAAACTTGGTGATGCAGTTTGCTATGGCACAATCTGAACTCCTAGATTATAGCTCCATTGGAAACATGGGTGATTCCTCGAGCCTGGGTAATAAGTGTTAGGATTTTGATTGTATTGCTGTCTTTGAAAATTTTGAGCATAATTTACATCCTCTACTGACTGAGCAAAAGGATTACCCACGATGCAGTCAACATTCTCATGATTCTCTCTACAATGCTTACATTTCGGTCCCATTGTTTGGGCTGCATTTATCTAATCCACCTTATTTGCCAATGATGCCAACTGTGTTGAAATTGCTGTAAAAAAATCAACTTCGAATACCCCAGCAGCTCTTTTTCCACTCATCCTTTCAGTAAACCAAAGTGTACTAATGAATAGCATTCTGAGTACAATTATTGAAATATGATAATCTCGTCCCTTAATTTTGCAATCCTTTTCAATGGAAAATATTTGCCAAGAAATTTCTGACTCGATTGGTTCCCAAGTAGTGATACTCTGAGGTAGACAAGTGTCTAACCACTCTCTGGCTGAGTTTCTCAAGGTGTATGGAAAAAGCCTCAGTTTGATTGCTTCATTGGACACCTCTGGATACTCGATAGTTGCACACATGTCCGAAAATCTTGATATATGAGCATTGGGATTCTCCGAAACTCTCCCAAAGACTTGTTGTACGTTTTAGAACATGTTGATCACATCAATCCTCAGGTGGAAGTTTGCCTGACTAACGTCAGATATACTATACTAGATTGGCTTTCTACAACATGTGGAACCATATACTCTCCCATTAGCCTTGAATTTTCATTATCTACAGTCACATTTGGTTGTACTGCTTCCAGATTAGCCCCTATGACTATTCAATTCGAATTTCCCACAGCCATATCTTTCTCTTTTTATTTTTGATGTGTTTCCAACTGTTGTCTTTTTCGAAGGTTCAATGTTCGTTCGATCTCCGGGTCAACTTGAGCAAGATCACGTGTTTTCGAACTTCACATTTAAGGTCTTGAAAAAGTAAGCAGGAAACACTATAATTTTTTTAATAAACTAAACTAAAAATAAAATAAAATTCATATTAAAGTTAAAATTAACTAAACGTATAAAAAACAGTAGTCCCTAGCAACGACGCTAAAAACTTGATCCTTTGAAAATCAGCAAGTGTACGAGATCGTAGTCAAGTAACATAATGATGAATAGAGTATCTAACCTAAAATTAATTACAACTTTAATCGAATAGCAAACAAATTTTGTGATTTTTTATACTAATACCTAAATTATCAATTAAACTAATGAAAGTAAATATTCTTTCAAATATGTGAGATGCATTCATAACATGTCGAATCTCCCTTATTATTTCATTTTTAGTATAACAATTAAAGTGACAATTTGAAATCAGTTATGTTGGTTAATGTTTAATTGAAAGCCTCTCTCGGTAGCGATCAAATATATTCCCCTCATGTGACCCTTCTATCTCTCGATAAAAGACACAACCATGATAAATACATTAGCAAGTGCTAGAACACCTATTGAAGTCATATAAAGTATAGAAGTATATCTCTATCCTCTATCAAACCTTACAATGTTTATTATATTTTGCTTAAAACCCTATTGTTTCTCTTGATAACAATAAAATTCACTAACAATTTAATTGATGATCAAGCAATTGAAAAGAACGATTATAACTATAATAAGCATCCACAAATCAAATCAAATTAAAGTCAAATTAATTAATTAAAAACAAAAATTATCATAACAATGGTTCATCTCATCCTAACAATATATAAAATTAGCCTAACATATCGAAATTACAAAAAATTATATTTAAGTGAAAAGACATAACCTGAATTTTGATAAATTGAGAAGATGAATCTTGAAATCTTGAATCTTTTCAATAGTTTCTTGATAAATCTCCACTTGCGTTTATTCTTCTTTATCCAAAAATCAAGTTTGAATCTTCACTTAATTGAATTCTTGCAAGTCCGCTTCAATTCTCTCACAAAAACTATAATTTTTTTCTTTGATGATAATAATTGATGAATATTGGAATATGAGATGTATATCAAAGGTCCCCAATATGTATTCTGCTGTTAGGTATTTGTAGGAGTAGAAAATTGATTGAAAATCACATCCAAATTGGTTTCCAAAAGAGTTCCAATCGAATAAGGAAATTTATTTTTCGTCTCTACACAACACTCAGTATTTTGACCATAATTTTTTTTCATGATATTAGATTGAGATGATTCAAAGTGCATTGGAAAGATTGCTCAAAAGGCTACAATTCAGATGTTTACTATGTCAAAAATGGCTTTCAATATTAGACTACAAATCTAAAATATAACTCGTATGATTGAAAATTGATTTTGATAATATTTTGATTATATTTCATTCATTTTTTTAGTTCTAATTTCATCCTAATGCTCTTAGCAATCTTTTAAGTATTGTCTTGTAGTCCGAATTAACTATTGAATATTTTCAATTTGGTTATCAAACTTTGAATTTTGCCATTTTTCACAAATTTTCGCTTCTTTCTTTCGATTCCTCATTCAACTATTGAGTTTAACCTATATAACATGAAATACAACAATTTAGGATATATTTTATCAAAACAACTACCAAATATCGATATTTTAAGAACCCGAATAAATGTATAAAATATACTTATCAATCACCTAGACATTTATTCAGTGTCGTGTACAAATGCTATTTCAAAGATGGGCCGTAGATAAAGTTATTGATAAAAAGCTAAAAAGAAAGGTTTTATTTTGATTATGTGCTTTTATGTTCACTCAACACACATACATCGAACTCATCTCATTAAATAGAAATATTCAAAGTCGTATTATGACTAATATTTCTGGAAATGGACAAGGCTTTCTTTGACATTACTGGAAGGAAGTGGAGGCTATCAAACCACGATCTGGGCTTCATAAAGGTGGCTCGGGGTGGATCCAATGCCCATCGACCCTATGGCTACCTGTGCTAGCTTCGCCGATTTTTTTCCATTATATTGGACAGTTGTCTGTGCTCACATGGATCCACCACTGGAGGTGCGATTCACACTTGATCATACTTTTCTAGTTATCCAAGATAGTATCAATATGATTAGTGACGCAAGTACATAATATTTTATGATTTTCAGACTTTTGCTTACAAGAGGACTATTGTTAAGCGCTGCTAGAGGAACTATAAAATGTTCCATTGTTCGTTTGTATAGATTTGTAATAGTTAGTATTGGATGTGGTTTTTTAAATTTCCTTTTGTATCCAAAACTACATTCTTTTAGTGATACAAGGGTTTTGCTTTTATTACCTACTTTGTATCAATATTGGCGAAAGTGTTTGTAACGTAATTCATCCGTGTATTATGGAGCGGTCTTTCGTAAACTGAATGATAAATGCTAAGGGGTATTTTTTTAAAATGCATGGTTTCTTATGTTCTTTTAAACACTTCTCATTTATGTCTTACAAACTATGTTTCGTTTGTCAATGCTGTATGTAAGATTTATGATGGTTTTACAAAGGCAAAATTAGATTTACTTAAAGCAGCCCATACATGTTTTATCTTTTGAAAACAGGATTCCCACATGAAATCTATTTTGATGGGTAGTTGTCTTCATATTTTAGGGTATGATACCCCATGGCGCAATTTTTTATGATTTACGTTACTAATTTCAAATTCAGCTACTTAGAGGGCGGCACAAAGCCCCAGCCTCCTTTTTGCACGCGACACTACTGCAAAAGAAGGTCATAGCCAATAGCCATCGTGCCTCTCTAAGGCTCTTTAGAATAAATATCTTCGAAAAAGATTATTTTAACAAAAATAAAAAGTATAAATAACTACTTTTCTTTTTTACTAAGGTCTTTCTAATGAGTTAATTTTATCAAATACTACACAACTTCATACTAAAGCTTTACTTTGGTGTAATCCAAATGTTAGATTGACGACCACTAAATCACTAATTGTGGTTAACATAAATAGGTAGATACTCTCATTCATTCCATGAATGTAAGATTATGTTGTTACCATGTTTTAGATTTTGTTAATGATCTATGACATATTGTTGATCAACCTCTTACATCGAACTCTTTCTTCCCTCTCTATTCCATTCATATCCCGAACCCTATCTAACAAATTCATTTTTTTTTTCCAAATCTAAAGATCTTTGAATCCTCTGCCTCGTACGATAATTTTAATTTGTATCAATATCTCTAAACTTTAAAATTTGTTTCAGTGACACTATGTTAATCATTCGTCCAATTTTTTAATTGATTAGCTGATGTGCCATAATGCTACCACATGAACAAGAATCATGTTATTTGTAGTCAGCAACTTCACTATTTAATATATGAGGTATCTTATTATTTGAGATATTAATTTTATGTAATGCTGTTTTCTCAAATAACAAATTATCAATAAGAATTATTACTGCAGTATCTAATTATGAATAACATTATTCCTTTAACAAATCAATTAAAAGTTGAATGAGTGATTAATGCAATGGCGAAGTGCTATTTAAAAGTTCAACTATCATAATGAAACAATTTAAAATTTGTTTATCAAAGTAATATTATGTATAAAGTTGAGTGATTTATGAAGTTAAACCCGATAGTAATATTTGCACTTAAATTTAATCTTTTATTTATTTTTTAATAAAACATTCTTAAAAAAGATTAACAAAATAGTCATTGTTACAAAACATATTTTTTTGTCAAAAATAGGGCACAAGATGCATTGGCGTTTTCAAGAAGAATTAATCTAGTTGTATAACTAGTTTGACAATTAATGACTTGATTTAAAAATAATTTTAAAAATTGATAAATGTAATACTTGTGAACTGTGAAATTGTGAAAAGTTACAAAAATGATTGTACTGAGTAGCATTGTTGTTTCGAGAAAAACCAACCCAGTAAAAGGAAAAAAGAGACGGAGCCTATACTGTACTTTGATACCAATTCCGCTTTCCATTTCCTTGAAATTTCAAGAAACTTAGGGATTAAGAGTCTAAATTAATTGATTATGTTCTATACATATAATCTTTGTATAATCAACTAAAATTAAACAAAAGAAGACATTTAATATGTGGGTGGAGCTGATTTGCGGTTTGGTCGTGTTGTGTTTGCTTATGCTTTACTTGTTCGACGACGGTGATCTCCTCGATCTCGATACCTCCCATTCCAATGCCCTCTTCGCCGTCGCCAACAGGTATAATTTAATCTTTTAATGTTTTGATTATTTTTAAAGAAAAATAAAAATAATCAGAATTTCTGTTCTGATTCTTTTTCTTTCTATTTTTGCAGACTGGAACAGCTTTATTACGGGAGTAAAGTCTACGTTGGGCTTCAAATTCCTGACGCTGATTCGGGTTCTCGACAGAATATCGATATCGTTCTTGTTACTAAGGGGTATTTAGTTCATTTACTAATATTATTATAGAATTGTATTATTTAGAGTATAGTAAACTTGTTCGTTTAATTTAAGAAGATTGAAGAGAAAATCAGTAAAGAGGGATTCGGGGTGCTGTTTTGTTTGGTTATAATGTCTGCAGGGAGGCACTGGTGATTTCTGTAATGAATATATCGGGATTCGTATCCATTGACAAGAATGGAAGCTGGGTTTGCACTGCAGGACTTAGCAACAAAACTAAATGCCTTCCAGATCCTGTAAGTTAATTTCTGGTCATGAATATTTTTTATTTATTTATTTTTAACTTAAAGTTATGTTTGTGTCACTATTTGTGTGCAGTCTTAAAATGTCTATAAGATGAACAAATTTACCAAGCATAAATATTATGTTTTATTTATCAGTGTGCAATGCAAAATTTGAGCCATCTGGGATATTATGGAGGAATTGTCCAAGCCCAACTGGCAGTTAAAAAAGACTGCTTTAAAGAGACATGGATTTCGATTCATTGTGAACTGCAGACTTCAATAATCATACTTGTTAACTTACACCTGTTGATCCCATCCCCACAATCCTGCTCCCCTTAAAGACAGCTAATAGATCTAACTTGCTACACTCATTGCTTATGTTACTCTACATAAATACTATTCTGCTGTTGTTCCATGCAAGTGTTAGAGCTTATGTTAGTGTTGTTCTGCCATACAGACAGTTGAAACAAAACGGCTAGTTCCCATTCTTGAAGCATATCTTGAACGGAGGGGAGTTGTTCTCCCAGAAGGATATCTTTCTGGCAAAGTTATATGTCCCAATCCAAATTTTAGGTATGCATTGGAACACTTCTTTTTCATCTGCCTACTAATTTAGATGTAATATTGTTAATTACTCATACAAATATTGAAGACTATATCTTCATGTTTACACGACTTTCTTTTTAACTTGAGTCGGAGATGAATGCAGTTTTCATGATATGAATTGTAAGGGTTATATGTTTTATTACTCTCTGTAAGCTTGGTTTGAATATTTAAAATGATAATATCTATGTACTCTTATCGGATTCAGTGATATCATTTCCAAGTAACTTTGTATGCCGAGAACCTTTTTCTTATTGAGTAAAGAGTGTTGGAGTAAAAACAAGCTACCACAAAATTTAGTGGCATCAATTTGCATCTACTTGACAACTTTCATTATTTTTCTTCTAAATGTCATTTCCAATACTGACTTTATAAAGATGGTATTGTAGAACTCTTAATCTCAAACCGGTTTGACAAAAAAAAATCTCAAAGCCACATACCAGTACCCAATCTGAAAATGGTCATGATCATATGAATAGGTACTTATCTGTATGCCTAAGCCGGGTACTGTATCAGTCTTGAAGTGGCATTATTGAACAAGCAATTGAGAAAATATTGTTTAGGGTTTCAGTTGTCCATGCTAGATCTTAGCCTGTTGGATTATTATATTGAATGATGCTTTATTTTTAGGATTTAGTGCAGTATGGAATAAAATGACTGCTTAATGTTTGACTCTGCAGTCTATTGCACTAAAAATCTGAAGTATAATTATTACAATAAATCACTTACTTTTGACTATGTGAAGATAATAGTTTTAAGGCAAAACTGTTTCTACTATTTATTTGTCCCGTAAAACTTCACTTTTGCTTATTTACAATTTCTTTGTTGTCCGTGTTTCTAACTCTGCTGCTCTTTCAGTGCCATTGACTCGGACGTTTTTCCACCTGAGGTCATTACATATGACCAGTGGACACAGTTAAAACCCGAGCAAAGAAGTATGCTTTCTGGATGGATCAAAGGTGCATTTCGCAGTGCAAAGAAAGAAATGCAGGAATCATTAAATGAGAAGCTTTGTTCAACCTTGAGCACAGCTCCAATGTGGGATAGGTCTGTTCCGGTTTTATCTTCCATTGTTTGATTTATTGGTGTGTGACTTTATGTCCCAATTGGTTTCCATTTAGATAGTGGTAAGATTGATAAAGTGTCGGTGATTCACTTAAACCTGGATGGTGCAGCAGGAATAGGGGTTTAATGTTGTCTCAAGTACTGCAATTGCTTTTAGTTAATATTAGATACTAAAGAGTCTCTAATGCTATGCTGCTTGATAGTCTTGTGGGAGAGTGCATTTTTTGAGTTTTTAAACGAGAACGAAGGTATTACATAGAGGAAGAGAACATAAAAGAACAGCTTTAAGATTATCTTGAATAGAGTAATTACTTTTTCCGCAGATAGCCCCAAGCAAAATGAAAATTTACATTAATAAAAAGAATGGCTGTTTTATAAAAAGAAAGGCATGTGAATTATCAAGAGTCTGTAAGAAGCATATGCAGTTGGGACTTGGCAAAGCTAACAAAGAAGGAATGCTTTAATGCTTTATTAATGGGTCAAATTCTTGGGTTCAGTAGGTGTATAACCTCTTGGTCTACCGTGCCTTTTGACTATCGCGAAAATGAATATTCTCATTGATATTGATAGTATGTGTGACAAGTATTCTTTATCGTCGCTTGCATTGAGATCATGCAAGTTGCCCTACAATGCAGGTTAGAGCTTAAAGGAAACAAGTATATCCTGGGAGAATTCATGGAATTCAAAGGCAAACAAGATGATCTTCAGGCATTAATAAATATCAGGAGATCAAAAGTTAGCCGTTTGATTGTGCAGAAGATAAGCATGTTTGGTTTCGGTATCCCCACTTACTATTGCTCATATTTTATGTTTGAGTTTAGAATACGTGCTTTTCCTCTGAACTTTGTGAGAGTATAAATTGTTAAACAATGATATGTGCCTGTGTGTTAAATAATTTACACAATACTCACTACTGGTCTGTGAGTCTTGTTGGTAGAGATTCGTGCACAACATAAGAGAAGTAAAATGTGTGGGTCTTAACATTCGTCATTTCTTTCCTATCCTTCAACGTGCCTTTATGCTGCATTCTCTTCCAGCTTCTATATTTGTTAGCTACCACTAAAATTTATGGACCTAAAGGACTAAAGACTAATATGAACAATTCCTCGATGCTTTTCCCTTCGCAGTAATGCCATTTGACAAAGCTTTAATTTTTTCAATTTCAGAAAGATTTTATGGTTGCATTTTAGTCAGTTGTGTGCATGTCTATTGACTCATTATCTGACAGTGCCTTTCTTGTCCGCCTTATACAGCTCGTTCCACACTCCAAGTATTGTACTCTCCGCATGATTATCGTAATGAAGGGGCTGCTTCTTCGGAGTGGAAAGAAGCAATGGTGAGGTCAAGCACTGAGGTGGTATTTCAGCCTAATAATTGTACGAAAGTGCGCAAATATAAGCTGTCTTCAGTTATTTCCATGTCCTTGAGCGCCTGAAAGTGAATAATGGACATATGCACGATGCAACAAGTATATGTTAAACCTGGAATAATTTTCTTCTCCATCTTATGATGGGTGTTATTAAATCTTTATATTATTCTGTAGATTTGAAGTTTATTCACCCTTCTTGAATATTGTGAATTGTAAAAGATTTGCGCATTGCTGGAGTTTGTGCAGCTGAGCTATACTCACTAAGGGATCAGCATATCACCTTCAATATGTTTATTTTGACCATGATTCTGTAATTTCGACCTTGCTTCTCCGTACAGTAGCTAAACGGCGACAATCCCTCAGGATTTGGATTGGGGAAAGAATAAAACTGACATTTTTCAAAATGCTTACCTTGTAAACAAGGTCATTCATAACTTGTTATACACGTACACCAAATGTTCAATACACAAAACTCATTCATATTAAAATGGGTTATGCTATATGTACATTAGGGTATACACCATTGTGCCCATAATGGCCAAGTGGCATCATGGGTTATATTACATGTACATTAGGGCGTACACACGTGTCCATAATGACCAAGTGGCCTTTTATCATTGGAGGGTGGAAAAAGCTATTTTTTCGTGAGTTATAACACTCAACAGGTAAAGAATATGCACGTGTTTTTTTTTAAAGGAGGGAGGTACCTCCGACATTTTATTAATATACCATCACTTGTGGCGGAAGAATACCATAGTTACATAAGTAAATAATGAAAATAGTAAATGAGAGTATTACTTCCCTTACAATAAAAACAAATGATAAAGGAAAATCATAAAACTGTAAAAAAGGAAGTACTACTTCCATTACGATAAGAACTAATGCAAATAAAGTTAAAAATAAGAATAAAAAATAAAAAATCATACTCTAATGTTGGGAAGTTCATCAATTTGTACGAGTGGCCTAATATGTCGTGGTAGGTCAGCTGCTCCATATATCTGATATCGTCGGTGATTCCAAACCTCTGCAATAAGAGCATCGCAACTTGATTCATTTATCTAAGGATGTGGAAAATTATGTATTTGTTGAATGATACGTCATCTTGATCTGTCTAAGTATGCCCTGAATAGCTTATGATCATCCTCCTCTAGTGATGCAGTGAATAGCCACTACAGAATCTGACTCAATCTAAATGTCTGAAAGACCAAGTCCTCTAGCTAGTAAAATCTCATCAAGAATAACCCTGAGTTCTCCCTCCAATATCATTCAGGATCCGTACAAATCTGACAAAGCCATAATACAGTTTCCTACGTGATCTCTGATGATGCCTCCCCTGCTCGGAAAACCATTCTTGACACACCCATCTAAATTGATCTTGATAGATCCAATTGATAGAGTGCGCCACCAAATCAGAAGGAGGTAGATAAGGAATGGGAGTCCAAAGAAATACCAAATATACGTGCAAGTGAATTGCTGGCAGGAACTATCTGTGGAACATGGGCATCTGACGAGTATATATAACACTTACTGTAGCAGGAACTATCTGTGGAACATGGGCATCTGAATTGCTGGCAGTTTGCTGCCTTCTCTGATGTCTATGAACTGGGCTCCACCTATAACGCGGCTTAGCCTCAACAACCTTTCCTTTACCCATATCCTTAGCCGAGATAACAGGCCGAGAAGTATGGTCAACATCAGGAGCAACGGGGACAGGAAGAGGTGGTACTGGTCGTGCACCATGCGTACAATGATCATCTATGTGCCCAAAGTGTCTGCATCTGTAACAAAAGTCCAACTTCTTGTCATACAAGACAGCCTGCTAGTAGCCACCAAGCTTCTCCCTCTCGATCCAAATTCTCTCAGGGAGATCATAACCAAATTAACCTCAACACAAACTCTAGCATCACTAGAACGACGAAGATTAGAAGTCGCCTCATAATTATTTTTGTATTGGATTAATCAATTTTTATTAAAGTTTACTAAAAATATAATTTTTATTTAAACTAAATAGAGACGTGTCATTGCTCATATCACGAGTTATTCCACAATTAAACAAATTTTAGAATTGTTAACCTTGAAAACTGACCCTGACACGCGGCCAACATAATGTAACTCCACATAAACGTCTCTTTGCACGTTGTAACACATCGTTAGCCACTCTTGGCTTTTTCGGTGAGGGTGAAAGCGACTGTGAGCACTCTAACGGTCAAGTCAGTGAAATGATAGGCTAGAGTTGAAATGTTCGGTGGTGGCAGTGATCACCAAAATGTGACTATCACTATGTGGGGATAAGGATCATGCAAAAACTAGTGTTATCATTTTTTTAAGGGAAAGGAAAAGAGATCCCATCTAATGGTGCAAGTGTGGGTATTGATAATAAGAGGGGGTGAGAGAGGAATCGTTGGATGTAGAGCACGTGGTTTCGAATCCTGGGCGAGTCATTCATTCATAAGCGTCAATCAGTCAATCCATAGGTGGGCAGATATTTATTACTTCCTGGCATAGTAATGCTTGACTTGACATTTTGGAGTCTACTACACAGGCATCCTAGTGGTTTATGGCGGAATTGTAGTCGTACTCTCGATACTTTATTGCCTCGTCATTTCTCAAATTGGTTTCGACTAGCTTTCTGGTCAGTCAGTTTGACGTGTGACGAAGCAAAACAGAGCGCGAGCTTTAACATCTACCAGGTGGAAGATGAACTCAGTTCGTCTATCATGTGTCAGATGAATTCAGTTGGTCAACCACATGGCGGATGAATTCAGTTGGTCCACCACATGGCGGATGAATTGAGGCTTCGGACCCCATCATCCAACATGTGGTGGATGATTTGGGGGCTTGTAACAATAGTCCCTCAAGTTCGTGCATATTCATAAAATGTATGGATTGTTGATGTAGCTATTTAAAAAGAGTGAAACTTTATGGAGAGTGGGCATTTGCATCAACCACAAAGCGAAGGAGAGCCATAATCATTTGTAGAAGAGGGAAGAAGTCCTAGCTGAAAGACGAAGCCCTGAGTATTGCAACTTTGAAAAGAGTTGTAGTAGAGGCGAAGTCCTAGCTGAAAGACGAAGCCTTGAGTGATCGCAACTTTGAGAAGAGTTGTAGCAGAGGCGAAGTCTTAGTTGAAAGACGAAATCCCGACTGATTGCAACTTTGAAAAAAGTTGTAACAGAGGCGAAGTTCTAGCAGAGGCGAAGTCCTAGTTGAAAGACAAAGTCTTGAGCAATTGCAACTCTGAGAAAAGTTGTAGCAGAGGCGAAATCCTAGGTAAAAGATGAAGTCCTGAGTGATTGCAACTTTGAAAAGACGAAGCCTTGAGTGATCGCAACTTTGAGAAGAGTTGTAGCAGAGGCGAAGTCCTAGTTGAAAGACGAAATCCCGACTGATTGCAACTTTGAAAAAAGTTGTAACAGAGGCGAAGTTCTAGCAGAAAGATGAAGAATGCAACTTTAAGAAGAGTTGTAGCATAGGCGAAATCCTAGCTAAAAGATGAAGTCCTGAGTGATTGCAACTTTGAAAAAATTTGTAACAGAGGCAAAGTCCTAGCTGAAAGACGAAGTCTTGAGTGATTGCAACTTTGAGAAGAGTTGTAATAGAGGAGAAATCCTAGTTGAAAGATGAAGCTCCGAGTGATTGCAAGTTTGAGAAGAGTTGTAGCAGAGGCGAAGTCCTAGTTGAAGGTGAAGCTGCGAAGTTCTAGTTGAAGGTGAAGCCTTGAGTGATTGCAACTTTGAGAAGAGTTTTAGTAGAGGCAAAGTCCTAATTGAAACACGAAACCCTGAGTGATTGCAACTTTGAAAAGAGTTGTAACAGAGGCAAAGTCCTAGCTGAAAGACAAAGCCATGAGTGATTGCAACTTCCAAAGCATGCTTCCCTTCCTAGGTAATAAATGGCAATAATGATGACAGCTGTATGAGCTTGATGCAACGCATTTGTGCAAGCGTGTGAGATAGACCGCTCCATCAAGACCGTTATGGCACATGACGTTTGAATTCAGTGGTTCTGATGTACCAAGAATTTGAATAGGAAAGATGTGATAAACAATCGTTTAACGATCAAGGCGTGTTGACATTGCCTATATAAGGCCAAACCCTTCATTTTTCATGCTCCCTTTTCTTACTTTGCAAAACTTTCCTTTCTCCGCAATCTCATTTTTCAACGACCATAACTCTGAAACTCTGGCAATCTTTTAACAGTCTATAGTGACCGTTATTTCACTCAAAATCCAATCCTTAGGTAATTCTCCCTTCCTTGGCCCCTTTATTTTATTTTAAATTCAAAAATGGCGTCTAAAGTTTTCAGATCTAAATCTGTGAATGAGAAGAGGCTTACTGTGGGGAGCCAATAGTCGTCACTTCAGATGAGAGAGGTAGAGCTATCAAGTCGGTAGAAAACATTTCGAGATTGCCCACCCCTCCTATAGATACCTCAATTGAGTGAGCTCTAATTATCCTTCCAATATCACTTTGGACATGTGAGCTAGGTGTAGAGAAGTTTTTAAGATTCCTGATAGCATCGACCTCATCGTTTACGACCCCAACGAAAGGGTCTGCTACTCGAGGCCAGATTGTGTGTCCATTAGTAAAAACCTATTGAAGGCGGGTAGATGGTTAGGTCGTGGATGCTCTGGCGTTAGGCCAGCCTGGGCGTCGATATACCTTTCAGTGTCTTCCATTCTTTGTACTTTCCAAAAGCATAGCCAGAGTCGAGAAAAGTAAAGGGTGGTATTAGTTAACTCCTTGGGGGTCTCACCTCCCTTTTGTGGTAGACATGCCCTCCTTCGTAAAGGAGTGAAGAAAATCGTAGTTATGGATGTCTAGGATGTGGGACACCATGGAGGATGACAACATGGCTCCTCTTGCAGTTCCGACCACTTTCTACTAATAAGTTCTTCTGCCTATATGTCTTGACTTAAGAATGGGTTTTTATCACTTAATATTTCCTTTGTTTGCAAGTTTATTGCCAAAATGCAAAATTTTTGCTGAGCAGTGGGATATCATCAGCTACATCTATCAGCAACATCTTAAGAACTAGAGCTACAATGAGTTGACCGATAAGAACACACACTTCACTCTGAACGGACCGATGGCATCCTAGGGTGAGTTTTATCTGCACTTTCTATTCCATTCAATAACCTACGAGATCATACTAACATCCTTATTTTATAGAAAATTTTGTAAAGAAGAAGCCCACTAAGGCCAGACTTTGCCACAATCCGTCGAAGTATGACTAAGGCGAAGGCCCTTGAAGAACAACTCAGCCGCGTATAAAAAGCAGGGAAAAAAACTAAACCAACTGAGCAAAAATTAGTTGCTTGTGGAGGAGGACTAAGTGGAGAAGACACTTTGCTAATAAAAAGGAAAAAAGTAGGCCCATCTGGGTCGTCATCTTTGGTCGCGACTCTGGCCTATCCCCCTCCACCTCCTTCTATCCCCACTGGGGTGGTCATGGATCTACTTCCAAGTAGGGCGTCAATTGAATGGATATTGATCCGAATCCGATGAAATTAATGGAAAATAGATTTAGGGTCTTAATCTGATAATCCGATCAAGATCCGAATCCGATAATCCGTTAACTAAATAGATCAAATATGAATATTGATCAACCCGATTCGATTGGTTATAAATAATTGAGTCGGTAAAATATTTTTATGGTATATTGTTTATGACTAAAATAAATAAATGAGAAAATAAATAAATTTAGAATAAAAAAGTCATCAAATTCAAAACGTAAAAAATTTGAAAATTTTATAATTATTAAACCCATTTAAGAATTGGAAAAATTGGAAAAAAATAATAATAAATAAATAAAAAGTTGATTTCAACATTATTTTTTTTTTCTAATTTCTTCAATTTCGGATTGGATATTCGATAATATAGCAACACGAATATGGATTTAACAATCAAATATCTATTGGATTATTGGATCGGATGTAAATAGATCTGGTCCATATCCGATCCATTTACAACCCTACTTCCGAGTTGCCATGGGCATGGTGGTGAAGAAAACTACTATGTCAAACCTGACCAACCAAATGGTGGATCTACCTCAGATAAGGGTGAAGAAGTCTACAAATCCCCCACAGTGGTAGGTCATCGGATTTCTTTGGGAGTAAGGAAGATGAGCTCTCTAAGACAATTCTGGAGATGCTACCCCCAAAATCGCCTCTACCACCCAGGTTTACAATAGATTTTGGACTGAGGAGTGGCAAGATCATGTCGCCTCCTGCAAGGTTGAGAATCTATTGGTTGCCAATATGCTTATATGGCTCCGTGCACTAAGTATAGGCACGATAGTGAAGGACTTGGTTCAAAACCTCCGTATGAAAAATGAGAAATTGAGCCAAAAGCTAGAGGCCTCGGAGAAGTGGGAGAGGGAGGTTAAGAGGGCCAAATGCGAGGTAGATGAGGCTGAAATAAAAAGCACTGAGGCGGAGGTGAAGTTGGATGATGCTAAGATACGAGCGAACCAATTGAAGAATGAACTCCATGAGTCTATTTCTCAAGTGGCAACATTGATTAAGTGGATCGATCAGTCCAATGAACATCAACGAATCGTCTTTGATGCGTTAAATGGGGCTAATAAGGATAAAGCCGAGTTTAGGATGTTGACTGATGCCCAAAAAGAGGAGATAGAATCTTTGAAGATAGTGGGCGAGGCATCAATGAAGAACTACATTAACAACTTCGATCAAATGAAGGAGTGATGACTTCACCAACTACTGGGCTTCATGGAATGCTTAGCAGATGCTAGCTTGCTTGAGGGAGGTCCATATTGAGCTAGATGTTGGCTTCCTCGAGGATGAGTTTGATGGACCTACCGGAGGTCATCCTGAATCTGAAGCTGAGGATGAGGAGGCCCCTCAGGAAGAAATGGGGGTGGGGCCCATTGTAGTTATAGATCCTTGAACCTATTTTTCTCAAATTGTAATGGCTTTGGCCTTGTCATTGTGAAATTTAATGAATGAAGTTTTCCAAGTGTTGGTACATTTCTGTCTTAACAAATGAAACTTATTTAATCACCTCGCTTAACTAAATGAAACTTCAAGTTTAATCACCTCGCTTAACTGAATGAAACTTCAAGTTTAATCACCTTGCTTAAACGAATGAAACTTGTTTTAAGTGTAATCACATAGCTTAATTGAATGGAATTTCAAGTTAATTACCTAGTTTAAACAAATGAAACTTGCGTGTAATTACGTCTCTTATTTGAATGAAACTTCTTCCTTGACAGAGGTGACCTTGGGGGAAGCAGCACGTACCTCTTCAAGGGCTTTTTCCATGGTGGATTGTTCATCCATAGGGAGCATCACCTTTGAATGATCGATGAGGCGACCCCAGTGGGGGCATTATGCGCTTCCTAACGAAATAGACATCTTTAACAGAGGTGGCTTTGTAAGAGGCATCACTCACCTCTTCAATGGCGTTCTCTATGGTGAATGGTTCATCAATGGAAAGCATCACCTTCGGAAGATAGATAAGACAACCCAGTGGGGACATCACGTGCCTCTCCTAACAGACTGAACATCCTTAACAGATGTAACACGTGGGAGGCATCATACACTTCTTCAAGGGCATTCTCCATGGTGTATAGTTCATCCATGGAAAGCATCACCTTTGAAGGACACAGGAGTCGACCTTAGTGAGGATGTCACACGCCTCTCCTAATGAAGTGGACATCTTTGATAGAGGTGGTCCCGTGGGAGCATCACGCACCTCTTCAAGGGTTGTCCATGGCAGATGGTTCATTCATGGAAAGCATCACATTCAAATGATAGATAAGGTGACCCTAATGGGGGATTCATGCGCATCTCCTAAGGAAGTAGACATCATCGACAGTTCTGTTGTGAACAGGAAAAGTAGCGAAGTGACAACTGATTAATTCATTCCATTAACAAGAATATTTACACGACAAAAGTTACACTTCCTTCTGAAAGTTTCCTACTGGTAATATCTTATGAGATGTTCAATGCTCCAAGGATGAGGCATCAATTTTCCTTCCAAACTTTCAATCCTATATGTGTTAGGTCGCACCTTCTCTGTAATGCGAGATACGGGTCTTCCCAACTGGGCTCCAGTGTTCCTATACTCAGCTTCTTCGAAAATGGAAAAACTTTTTGGAGCACCAAATTGTCTATGTGAAAGGCCTATTTCTTTACTTTGACGTTATAGTAGTGAACCATCTTACGCTGGTACGTGGCGAGTTTGGCTTNTTTTTCTCAAATTGTAATGGCTTTGGCCTTGTCATTGTGAAATTTAATGAATGAAGTTTTCCAAGTGTTGGTACATTTCTGTCTTAACAAATGAAACTTATTTAATCACCTCGCTTAACTAAATGAAACTTCAAGTTTAATCACCTCGCTTAACTGAATGAAACTTCAAGTTTAATCACCTTGCTTAAACGAATGAAACTTGTTTTAAGTGTAATCACATAGCTTAATTGAATGGAATTTCAAGTTAATTACCTAGTTTAAACAAATGAAACTTGCGTGTAATTACGTCTCTTATTTGAATGAAACTTCTTCCTTGACAGAGGTGACCTTGGGGGAAGCAGCACGTACCTCTTCAAGGGCTTTTTCCATGGTGGATTGTTCATCCATAGGGAGCATCACCTTTGAATGATCGATGAGGCGACCCCAGTGGGGGCATTATGCGCTTCCTAACGAAATAGACATCTTTAACAGAGGTGGCTTTGTAAGAGGCATCACTCACCTCTTCAATGGCGTTCTCTATGGTGAATGGTTCATCAATGGAAAGCATCACCTTCGGAAGATAGATAAGACAACCCAGTGGGGACGGCACGTGCCTCTCCTAACAGACTGAACATCCTTAACAGATGTAACACGTGGGAGGCATCATACACTTCTTCAAGGGCATTCTCCATGGTGTATAGTTCATCCATGGAAAGCATCACCTTTGAAGGACACAGGAGTCGACCTTAGTGAGGATGTCACACGCCTCTCCTAATGAAGTGGACATCTTTGATAGAGGTGGTCCCGTGGGAGCATCACGCACCTCTTCAAGGGTTGTCCATGGCAGATGGTTCATTCATGGAAAGCATCACATTCAAATGATAGATAAGGTGACCCTAATGGGGGATTCATGCGCATCTCCTAAGGAAGTAGACATCATCGACAGTTCTGTTGTGAACAGGAAAAGTAGCGAAGTGACAACTGATTAATTCATTCCATTAACAAGAATATTTACACGACAAAAGTTACACTTCCTTCTGAAAGTTTCCTACTGGTAATATCTTATGAGATGTTCAATGCTCCAAGGATGAGGCATCAATTTTCCTTCCAAACTTTCAATCCTATATGTGTTAGGTCGCACCTTCTCTGTAATGCGAGATACGGGTCTTCCCAACTGGGCTCCAGTGTTCCTATACTCAGCTTCTTCGAAAATGGAAAAACTTTTTGGAGCACCAAATTGTCTATGTGAAAGGCCTATTTCTTTACTTTGACGTTATAGTAGTGAACCATCTTACGCTGGTACGTGGCGAGTTTGGCTTGAGAATCTCCCATCATTTCTTCAAGGAATTCAAGATCATACATCTTCAATTCATCATTCGTTATCTCATTAAAGTTGATGCGATGATGTGAGGGTACTCCAACCTCTATCGGGCTCATGGCTTCGGCTCCGTAAGTCATGGAGAATGGTTCCTCTAGTTGTAGTCCTGCTAGCAGTGCGTATTACCTAAAGAACTTGAGGAAGTTCATCAACTCAGGCCCCTTTCGAAGCATCAGTTTTCTTTTCAGGTGTGTTTAATAGTTTTGTTGACCGCCTCAACCTGGCCATTAGCCTGGGAGTGATCAGGTGTTGAGACATGTTTCTTAATTCTGAGTTCGTCACATAAATCCCTAATCTTTTTATTGTCGAATTGTTTGCCATTATTTGACACAACAGAATGGGAGATGCCAAATCTGCATATTAAATTCTTCTAAAGAAACTTGGAAGTGTTTGCCTTAGTTATCTTAGCCAAAATCTCTACTTCGACTCATTTTGTAAAGTAATTTATTGTGACAATGGCGAAGCTGGCATTTCCTTTCCCTTTTAGTAGTAGGTCCATGAAGTCAACTCCCAACTTGGCAAATGGCCATAGACTTGATATTATTGTGAGCTCTTACAACGGCTATCTTTGCACATTGGAGAAGCGCTGACACTTGTCATAATTTCGTACAAATTGTATCGAGTCTCTTTTTAGAGTGGGCCAGTAATACCCCTGCCTAAGCACTTTGCGCGCTAGTGCTGGTCCTTTGAAATAATTGCCATAAACCCCTTCATGAATCTCTCTTAGGATATAGTTTGCCTCTTCTCTTCCTGTGCACCTAAGGAGGGGAGACGAGAACCCTCGTTCATATAGCACATCATCTTGCATGACAAAATGAGCAGCCTTTATCCTAAGTCGGTGAACTTTGACTTTATTGCTAGGTAGGGTATGTTCTTTAAGAAAAGTGATAATATGTTGCATCCACGTCGGGGTACCTTCGTTCTACATCACTTTTTCTCTCATGATTAAGGGTTCGGTGAGGTACTCTATGAGAATCACCTTAAGGAGTTTGGAATCCTTACTGCTAGTAAACATCGACAAAGCATCGGTGTGGGTGTTCTCAAGACAGGGAATTTTTGTCAATTCGAATCTTTCAAAATTAGGGAGGAAGTTCATGATCAATTTGAGGTGTGCTACCATACCTTTGTCTCTATCCATAATATTGCCATTGACTTGGCTGACCATCACTTCGCGAGTAACTGCTGATGAGTGACCTTTTTAATTGCATTTCCTTAACTAAACAGAGGCCGACTAGGAGTGCCTCATATTCAACAACATTGTTTGATGACTTAATCCCAAACCTTACAGTACAACTAAGAAAATGACCTTCGATACTTTCCAAGACCGCTCATGCCCTTGAGCCAGTTTCTCCAGAAGACCTATTAACAAAGAGGTTCCAGGTGAGAGGTTCTACTGGTTCTATAGTTACTTCTATTTTAGGAGCCCTAGCAAATTCAGCCACAAAGTCTGCAAGGGTCTGACCTTTAATCGATGTCCTTGATTTGCACATTATATCGATCTCATTGAGCTCAATCTCCCATTTTAACAACCTTCTTGAGGCGTTTGGCTTCTGAACGACTTGCTTAAGTGGGAAGTTCATCAACACATGAAAACTATGGGCTTTGAAGTATGACCTTAATTTTTGAGAAGGGTGAGATTCTCTATGTCTGGGTAGCAAACCTGTACTGGCAAAAAGGCTTTGCTTATGTTGAAAAGGGGTTGTTGGTCCATAGCCTCATCGGATACAGCCAAAAAGAACAACAAAGCCTCGCCTGCCTTGGGTTTGGATAGGATAAGGGCTTGCCCGAGGAGACTTTCAATGCCTGGAATGCATCCTTACACTCTGATTTCCATTGGAACCCCTTCCCTCATTTGAGAATATTAAAAAAGGGAATGTATTTGTCTGTGGCCTTGGAGATAAAACGATTGAGTACTGCCATGCCAGCAAGTCTTTGCACCACTTTAGGCTTCTATGGTGATCCCATTTCGATCAGAGCCTTGATTTTTTCTGGATTCTCCTCAATTCCTCTCTGATTCACAATGTACCCAAGGAATTTATCGAAAACTACATCGAATGCACATTTGAGTGGATTTAGCTTCATCCTATATCTTCTTAGAATTTAGAATACAACATCCAAATGCTTTACATGATCCTTCGTTTAGAGAATTTTTACCAACATGTTGCCCACGTATACTTCCATTGTTCTGCCAATTTGGTATGTGGCTACATCATTTTTCAGTCCGAAGGGTATCGCCTTATAAAAATACAACCTAGGTATCTATGACAAAAGAGGCGTTGTCTTCATCCATCGAGTGCATGGGAATTTGGTTATAACCTAAATAAGCGTCCATGAAACTGGGTAGTTCGTGTCCAGCAGTCGAATCTACTAGTTGGTCTATCCAAGTAAGTGCAAAATTATCCTTTGGACATGCCTAATTGAGGTTAGCGAAGTCGATGTACACTTTCCATTTGCCATTGTGTTTCTTTACCAATACCGAATTGGAGACCAACTTCGAATAGGTTGTCTCCCTAATGAAACCATTGCTGATTAATTTCTCAACTTGTTACTTCAAAGTTTCATACCTCTCCATATTGAATTCTCTTCTCTTCCGCCTGTAAGGGATATGCTTTGGATCAATTCTTAAGTGGTGCAACTGACCTTCGGGTCTATTTATTATCTTCATGTTTTCATGAGAAGACGTCCGAGTTCTTGTGCAAAAAAGTTCTTTAACTCCTCATTTGTTTCATCTTGAACTCCTTCCCTACTCTTAGAGTCTTGAAGGTCCAGAGGAAAACTCTCCAACTCCTCCATTGCGGTGGTTTGTAGCTTTAACTCGACGATTAGCGGGTCCAACTCGTCCAAAGCTGTCCTTTTAGGAATGCCCCTTCCAAGAGCTTCTGCCATCTCGACATCTTCTCCTTGTACAAGGTTTGCCTTTCTTTAGGGACGTCGATCATTTCGATGTAAAAAAACACCACATTAACTCCTCGAGGCTCAGCCTTTCTCAGAATGTTGAGGTAACATTTCCTTGACCCCTTTTGATCACCCTGAATAATATCTATTCCTCGCTTGGTAGGGAACTTCATGCACAAGTGATGGATAAAAGTCACAGCACACAACTCCTTTAAAGCCAAACTTCCTAATACCCCATGGTATCAGACAAGTGGTCGACCACCAAAAATTCCATGAAGTGGTGAGTTACTAGAGGTGACATCCCCATTTCGACAGTTAGGGTGATCCTTCCTTTTGGAACTATGATATCGCTAGTGAATTCGTATAAGGAAGCAATCATATGTGTGAGTTCGTGATCCACCAGCATTTATCATAAATGGAGCCAAACAAAATATTTACCGAACTACCGTTGTCTACGAGCATGCGCTTCAGTCCGTTTCGAGCCACCACAACTCTTACCACCAACGCGTCACAGTGAGGATAGTGTACGCCTGCCGCATCTTCCTAGGTGAATGTAATAGTCTCTAAAGGTCTTGCCCTTTGGGATTGGTTCACTATATAGCTGGCCATGGGTGGATCCTTAGCCTCCTTAGTATAATTTCTTTGTGCGTTTCGGGATTTACCTTCTACGTGTGGTCCTTCGATGTTCGTGTCAATTTCCCAAACATGCATATTTTTTGTTACGACAGGAGGATCTCTCATGGGTCGCTGTCCATCCCTGGATCTCGATGATCAATCGTCTCTTCATTGACAATCTCAACTCTCATCTCTACCAACTTGTCATAAATGGTAGTTTTTTTGCTTCAGAACTCTCCAATATAGTGTATTCATGTTCAGACCTCCTTTCACAGCTGAGAGGGCTTCTTTTTCAGCGACTTGCTCACAATAAGTTATCTCATCAGTTAGACGAGCTAGATAATTCTTCAGTGCATCCCATGTTGCTTGCCTCATATCTTAGAGTTGTTGGATCCGTGCTTCTCCATCTTTCTTAGACAGATATTGGTTTAAAAATGCCTTCTTGAGGTCGAGCCAGCTTCTGATGCTAAGCAGTATCAACCGGCCATACCACTCCTCGGCTACTCCACCTAATGTTAAGCGAAAATCTCTATACTTTAGAGATGGCGAGGCACCTTTGAGACTCATTTGTGTTTTGTATTTACTGAAGTGTTTCTCAGGGTCGACTTTTCCTTCGTATTTCAAAATCTTGGGAATTATGAAATTAGTAGGCATGG
Source organism: Fraxinus quadrangulata (assembly GCA_903798255.1). Lineage (NCBI taxonomy): Eukaryota > Viridiplantae > Streptophyta > Magnoliopsida > Lamiales > Oleaceae > Fraxinus > Fraxinus quadrangulata. The sequence continues at coordinate 26,002 of CAIGRB010148068.1, forward strand.
GAAAACTACAAAGCTCCTTAGAGAAGGAAATATATTATCATCATCGAGCTCATAGGACGGCATGGTCCATCAAAATCGTCCCCATCCATTAAGGAACAAGGCGAGGACTGAGATGAACCTCCTCGATTTTCCCAGTTCACCGATTTCATCTCTCTCGCCTATTCTAAGGTGGAGAAGCCTGAGCTCTATGGCTTTACACTTGCTCATATGGCCCAGCTGTTTGATGGGTGGATTGGTTCCTATTTCTAAGCCTTCATCCAATTCAATCGAGCACACTCACAGATACTTGAGGTTACACTTCATAGTCGAGGGAGAAGTTATCCCCTCCGATTTGATCATCAATAGCAGGGTGGTCGGAGGTATAGTTGGTGGAAACATCTACCACCACTTCCCTTTCAACATGGGCCTCTCTTCTCTACTGACTAGAATGGTCTGGCTTTGCCCTGCTTGTGCCTGGTATTGGTTGTAGGTTGATTGTAGGGTACTCTAAGGTACTTGAAAGGCTCCTTGATTTTGGACTTGCATGAGTTTGTGCATATCAGGATTTTAGGCTGCAATGTTTCTTATGCTGGTAGCCATGTGAGCCACCTCAGCAGTTAATCACGCAGCAGTTCTTCCGCCCCAGTGATGAAAGTGGTAAGGCCTTTGGTGCGTGATGTTGGTTCGGAAGATCTCTTCTTCAGAGACCTCCCTTATTCTCCTCAAATTTACGTCTTCGGTACTTGAACTCATTGTCTTGGGCTAGCAAACTCTTTTCTTCCAAGAGGTAGGTTATCAATGAAACTCCAAATCTCTTCCTTGGGGCTTCCACTTGTTCTTTCCTCAAGAAAAAATCATTTTTCAAGGGGGAGGCCAATTGAATATTTCAGTAAACCTTTTTTTATGGGGATATTCGTGGTTATAGTAACGTTTTTCACTGACTGCGTTAATCTGTTGACCCTAAAAACTGACTCTGATACGCGGCCAAAAGGATGTAACTCCATGTAAGCTTTTCCCTGCACACTGTAACATACCGTTAGTCACTCGTGATCATTTTAAGTAAAGATGGAAGTAGTCGCAAGCACTCGACGGTTAAGTTAGTGAAATGGTAGATTAGAGTTGAGATTAACTGTGGTGGCGATGATCACCAAAATGTGACTATCAATATAAATGTGTGGGGACAAGGATCATGCAAAAAGCTAGTGTTATATTTTTTTAAGAGGAAAGGAAAATAGATCCCCTCCAATGGTGTAAGTGTGGGTATTTATAATAAGAGGGGGTGAGAGGGGAACCGTTGGATGTAGAACACCTGGCTTCGGATCATGGACGTGTCATTCTTTCATAGGCGTCAATTTGTCAATCCATAGATGGACGAATATTTAACGTTTTCTAACATAGTAATGCTTGACACGACATTTTGGAGTCTGTCACATATGTGTCCTATCAATCATCTAAGGAATTGATTTTGAGATCTTTACATAAAAGATCTCCTAGTACATAGGGACGAAGTCGAGTGGTTTATGGCAGGAATTGTAGTCACGCTCTGGTTAGCATCTGCCACGTGACAGATGAATTCAGTTCGTCTATCACGTGGCAGATGAATTCAATTCGTCCACCACATGGCGAATGGATTCAGGCTTCGGACCCCCATCATCTAACACAGGTGGATGATTTGGGGGCTTGTAGCAAGAATCATATTCTTATCACTTAATTGAAGCATGATTAAGGCATATATAAAGTGCATCACAAAGTGACCAAGACACGTTAATGCCAAAAATATATTGTCTTCTAAAGTTATAAATAATAGTATCATACTTTTTAGAAGATTAGGTTTATGCTTTTCAACTTTCGTAGTGCGAAAATGGAACGTCAACTTTCTAAAGTGAAAATTTGATTCTCCAACTTGTTTAGTGTTGTGAGATTAGATTTCACGTACCAGAAATTGACAATATAGAAGATAAAATTAGAAAATGTTAAGGGTCTGTTCTCTTTATCATTTTCAAACCGTTTTCTGTTTTCGATTTTCCAAAATAGGGAAAACGCGTTCTCTTTCCTATTTTCGAAAACAGGTTTTTGAAAATAAGCTAAAAATTTATAAAGAAAATCCAAAACGACAAATTGGGTGTTTTCAGTTATAATCAAACCAAAATTTTTCAAAACACGTTTTTGGTGTTTTCAAAATGTCAAAAAGAATGCATTTTCAACATTCTTAAAATGGACTTTCAAAACACAAAATTCAAAATGAATTCAAAACTCAAGACACAAAACTGAAATACGAAAAAAATAGCCCCTAAATCACTTAATTATGAATTTTTCCTATTTTTAATCCCACCAAACATGGGCTATCTCTATCCTATATTCGAAAACGCGTTTTAGAAAACAAGAAAAAAATTTATAAAGAAAATCCAAAACGAAAAAATTGTCGTTTTGGGTGTTTTCAATTATAATCAAGCCAAAATTTTTAAAAAGCGTTTTATGTATTTTCAAAACAATTTTTCAAAATGTCAAAAAGAACACATTTTCAATAATCTCACAATGGACACTCAAATCACCAAAATCAAAATGAATTTAAAACTCAAAACACAAAGATAACAACCCCTAAGGGTTTGACAGTTTTGCACTCCACCTTTAATCCAAGTGAAAGGCAAATGCAATTTTAACATTGATATAGTTGTTTTCCATTACATAGGGACCTAATCTTACAATGTGAAGGAGAAATTTTTAGTCATGTCAGAATATAGAGTCCATGTCACCGCTTAGTTGACAGGGATACTAAATAATTGAGACACATTTAATAATGTAAGAGAATTGAATTTCGATATGTAGAGAGCACTATAAATTTTGTCCAAAATAAAATAGGTAGGTGAACCACTTCAACATTACCTGAATGTTTCGTGAGATATTGGGTCATTGCATGATAAAACATAAGCATCGTGGATGTTATACTAACATGTAAAAACTAGAGGGCAAAGTCCTCAAATAGTCTAATATTTTCTGAATGAATAATGCTATCTAGTAGCAGTTTATGTGGTATTATGTGATAAGTTCAGTTAATTATGAAAGTATGTAATTTATTTAACATTGAACTTGTAATTAAATGCCATAGTACAATTATCTAAAATGGTATTAAATATCAATAGTGTTAAATAACATTACTCTTTTCGAATTTTTGAAATGATGGGTGAGTGAATTTTAACGTCTATATTGCCAATACACGTGACTTAACCAAATAGAATGAGAGTCAAACGCTTTGGTATAAAAATCCTATTCATTGACTATATTCCTAGAAGAAAAAAGATCGCCAGCACTCATCACAAAAACCACTTTTAAGACCTTTCATTCTTGACCATTAAATACGAAACTTAACCAAATCATGCACCCTAGCATCATAGATTTTATTGCATACTATTCATTGCAATTTGTGTACAGATATAATCAATGAAAAAATCACTAGGCAAACAAGATTCCCAATTCATTCAATACGACTTTATATAATCTATACATTTAATCAAGATTTCCATTTTATTTAATTGGAGCTAAGAGAGATTTAACGTTCATTCAAGTAATTGGAGAATTGTGATCTCTCATTTACATTATGCGTAATGCATCTGTTTTACAATGGGGTGATTTTTTTAAATAATCATACATAATTAATGAATTAATATTTGAAAAAAATTAATAACTTTATATAACAAAATAATGCAAATTGAGTAGATGGATCAAGGGTATTATTGACAAAAGGAAAAAAAATATAACGACAAAGAAGAAACTAAGCCCCTGTTTGGTTTAGATAAAAATCAAAATTTTAGTAGATTATGATAAAGTTGATTGAATGTGTAGTTGAAAAATTGTGGATGTCGAAAAATGTATGGTTAAAATTAACTGTTGGCTTTGGTTTAAATTTTAATCCATATTTTTAATTGAACCAAATATGAACAAACTATCTCTCACTTATCCACACAGATTATAACCTTATTTGGTGGGGATTAAAATAAAAATTTTAGTAAATTTTGACAAAAAATTAATGAAATGTGGTTGAAAAATTATGTAACTTACAAAATATATTGTTAAAATTAATTATTGACTTTGACTTGACCCCTTATTTAGGTGCAATTTTTGGGAAGAAAATCAGTCCCACACATGTTGAAGATAAAGCGGTTATGCCATTTTTCTATTTTCGGTACATGACTTTTAAAATATTCTAAAAATTCATAATACCCCATTATGCAACTGAGGGATGAAATGAATTCATGACATTGTCGGCAATCGTCCTAGACAATGACTTGCGGGTTTGAAAGGAATCAGAGTATATGAAATAAACAAATGATATAGTAGTGCTAGTTGTACATGGCCACATGCTCATGTGACCATGTACAACAATCAAATTCCCGATATTTTATTGTGCCAAACAATCATATTTTTACTTTTAATTCTAATCTAACCGTCCAAAACAGGCGAATCACTTATCAATTTTAGCTAAGGGGATTAAAATTAGATTTTTTGTAGAGTTTGATAAAAGTTGCTAAAATGTGTGATTGAAAAGTTGTATAATCCATAAAATATGTGATTGAAATTAATTGTTGACTTTGACTTTAACTTGAATTAAAATTTAGATTTTTATTGATACCAAATAGGAGGCATAAACAAGTTATGTGCATCCTTTAACCCAAACAACTCAAACAATAATCTTTTGCTTATCTTCATCCTTCGACAACGGAAAGTTGGAGAATTCACCTTTAATTTCCTTTTCAATATGCTATTTAGTGCCACTAAAGTTATAACTTCAGTCTATGCAATATTAGGTAATATGATAAATGCAATGTGAAATTAAATGGTCTATTTAATTTTACTTATTATTTAATATCACATTAGCACCACATAAAATGGGATTATAACCTCAATGTGACAAAATAGCATTACTCTTTTTCTTTTTGTTCCAAAACATTCACCAATCATGCTATAAGTACAAGAAATTTTAACAGAAAATTTTGACAGACAACACATGACGTAAAATCAATGAAAGAGGAAAAAAAAGAAGTGCAGGCGAACCAGATTCCTCCGTATCAGTATCTGTATTAATATTTGGTAAAGAATTCCCTGATGCTTTTTCCAACATTCACTTTGGAACCTAGGATATGAACTTCCAGCCGGCGCCCTATAAATGCAACGTGTGTACTTTCTAATTTCTTCCTAAATCCCCGCCTTAAAACCCAGCTCAGAAAAGAAATTCTGTTTCCTGTGATTTCTCTCCATCCATTCCATGGCAGAAGAAAATGTTACCAGATATCGCATAGGCTACGCATTGGAACCAAAGAAAGTGCACACTGTCATTCAATCCTCACTTATTATTCACGCTAAGAAACGAGGCATCGATCTGGTTCAAATCGACCTTAGCAAGCCATTAATCGATCAAGCCCCATACAATTGCATCATCCACAAGCTTTACGGCCCAGAATGGTGCAAACAATTGCAAGAATTCTCTTCCCGAAACCCCGATGTTATCGTCGTCGACCCTCTTGACTCTATCGACCGGCTTCACAATCGGATTTCCATGCTCCAAGTTGTAAACGAGCTAGAGATCTGTCAACAACCTGAAATTTCATTTGGGATTCCGAAGCAGATTTTTGTTGACAATCTTGCATTCTTTTATGAAATAGAGGGGCTGAAGTTTCCAGTCATTGCAAAGCCATTGGTTGCGAATGGGAGCGCCAACTCTGATCAGATGGCCCTAGTTTTTAATAAGGAGGGTTTGAAAGGGTTAAAACCACCAATTATACTTCAGGAGTTCGTGAACCATGGAGGACTGATTTTCAAAGTCTATGTGGCTGGAGATCATGTGAAATGTGTGAAACGGAAGTCCTTGCCTGATATTTCAGTGTCATCAGAGGATTTGTTGCCATTCTCGCAGATATCGAATCTGATTGATCCAGATAATAGTGATGAGAATGTTGCTAGGTTGATTGAGGAGGCTGAGATGCCACCGTCGAGTTTTGTGACTGAAATAGCTAATGGGTTGAAGCAAGCTTTGAAACTAAACCTTTTCAACTTCGATATGATAAGGGACAGTATGGTTGGCAATCGATATCTTGTGATTGATATTAATTACTTGCCAGGGTATGCGAATCTGCCCTCATATGAGACAATTTTGACAGATTTTTTTCTTGACATTGTGCAACGGAAGCAAAGTACAAGAGCATAGGTGTTTTGGTGGAGCAAGTGAGCGTTATAATTTAAATTGAAGTTCAAAATAAAGTTTAATATCAATTAATTTTGATATTTTGATACAATTATAGTTTATTAAAATTTTGTTTCCTTTTAACTTCTTAGTTTATTTGCTTTAGAGAAAGAGGGGTTTATTTAATGTAATAGTTAACATGATTATATGAATAAAAATTGATTTCTCTTTGCCTTCAATTATTTTCTTTTTGGACCATTTTTGTTCTTTCTTTTATTCGTTAACAAATTATATGCTCACGCAACATTTTGGTATCCAACCAGTTCGTTCTCCTTTGACCTTCTCAAATTCAATTAGGGGAATTTGGCCATTTAGCTTAGTTGCACAATGTATTTGATGAAATGACCTTTGACCAATAATGAAAACAAAAAAATAAAGCAAAATATTTTAGTTGGCAAAATGACAAAATTCTCCTTCAATTATCAACTCAAAAACCCTCAATTTTCCTCATTTCACGCCGTCATTTCTTCTCTATCTTCTTCCCCTTCTTATCTTCTTCAACTTTAGGTCTTCAAAATCACAATCGCTCATTTTATTTTCTTCGGTCATCGTTCTTGCTACCCAAAAATCATGTTCTTTATTATATTTTTCACTTATTTTGGGTGTCTTTTAAGCATTTGAACAAGAGTTTGATTAGCATATCATCTACATTGAAAATCACTTTACATTTGAAAAAAGAAAAAAGACAATTTTAGAAATTTTATGTAGTTGGTACTTTTATTATTGAATATAGTATTAAATAATATTTAGTTGGTGTTGTTTTCGTATTTAGTGTGTTTTTTGTGTTGTCTGCAACCATTGGATGATAATGATACTCCAATTGCTATCTGAAATGTAGAACACCACTCCAGTCGTTATCTACTACGTAAAACGACACTACGGTCGTTATCTACTGTGATTTCATTTTTTCAACAAACTAACTTCTAATCATGGACTCACTAACATATATAACACGGAAATATTGATTGTCACAAAAACGATTGAAATGACATCTTTTATATTATTGATATGATGAAAGCACAAGTCGTCATAATCACGTGTCAATTAAGTTAATAACATATCTTTCAACTTATATACGTGCTATGTGCATATTACAACATAAATATGTTCCACTTATTATTTCTTAGGGTATGAATGGGTCTTGATTGCTTATACTAGTATCTATACAAGTAACAGCACAAATGTCGTTTTCATGACCAGTAAGGACACTTCAATCGTTTCGAAATTTTCACATTCACACACACACACACACACACACACACACACACACACATATATATGTGGATTCTCTAACTATAATATATAAAGTTTCACAATGTCATAAATAACGTAAATGGGTTCTACTTATTGGTTCTCAGGGCACAGATAAGACGTAACTGGTTATACTCGTATTTACAAACATAATTGTTCAAGGGTCGTTTTCGTCTCAGTAACGACACTTGCGCCGTTCTGTTAATTTTTCCTACATTTTGATTTTTTATTGCAAAGACATTCAATAATGGACCCCCTAACGTATGTAAAATATAAATGTTGACCATGTAACAAAAAATATAGAAATGACAGATTATATGTAATCCAACAACGGACCCCTAACATATTTTGTGCCCTTAATGTTGTTGTAGTTATATAAAATGACAAATTTGATGCCCTTAATTTAAATGTTCTTATGCATTTCTGTTAGAACATTATAACTTAGATCCGTAGATTTAGTTAAATGTTGCAGTAGTTAAAGTTTTGATGCCCTTAATTTAAAGATCTAGAGAACAACACAAGTGACGGTAGAAATAACACAAACATGTTCATGAGAACGGCACAAGTGCCGTTACTATAAAGAAAACGACACTTGTGCCGATAGTGGGATGAGAACATTTATTAGAATGGTATGACTATTGTTATATTTGTAAATAAAAGTCCATGAGAAAGACACTTATATCGGTACTAAGTTATGAAAAGAACAGCAAATTGCCGCGACAGTGTAGAAAATGACACTTGTGCTGTTGCTGATATGAGAATATCTATTAGAACTGTAGAACTATCATTATGTTTGTAAATAAAAGTTCGTGAGAATGGAACAAGTGCCGTTACTGACGTTTAACGGCACTTGTGCCGTTCTACCTCTAAACACGAGTACAAAGTTTATTGACGTTTAATGGCACATGTGCGGTTCAACCATTGTACCAGTTTATTGCCATCAGTAGGCATTTTAGTATTAAATTTTCAAGTAGTGTGTTAGATTTTTTGCTTTGTTGCTATGTGATGATTTCAAGATTGTCTTTTCCTTTTTTTTTTGCTGTAGCACATATTACATGTTAATTTCAAAAGTTGTGAGAGCATTCCAAGAAAACGACACAATTGTACTCATAAACGTCCATGAGACTAGCATAAGTGTTGTTATAGGACTTTAAGCTTCCACGAAAATAGAACAAGTGACGTTATTAAGATGAAAACGTTCATGAAGAACGACACAAGTGTCGTTACTGACTTATAAACGTCCATTTTAATTTATATCATTTCAATTGTTCTTTATCACATTCAGTTGCTTGAGGTTGTTGC
>CAIGRB010148085.1:0-29325 GCA_903798255.1 Fraxinus quadrangulata
GTTTACTTGCCCTTATATAAGTTGGAGCAGTCAAAACATAAGATAAGCTGAACATAAATTGATATGAGCATCGAGCCTAGCGCATTAAAGTCAAGTCTCGGGAAAGACCGGTTGATTATTAAAAGAGGTCCGATGACACATTCGAGGGCAAAGCGGGTGGAAGAGATGATGAGATTGCTTGCAATGAAATGTCGAAGCTGACAAGCCAATGAACAACTTTTATAAAGGGATCGATGGCCGAAACTAATTGAATCATCATGTTGCAAGCAATGGAAGAGCAGACTGAGCAGTAAAGCTATGCGACCGCATAGCACATTTATGCATGTGGTCGCATGCATGAATACCGAAACTAGACATGGGGGGTCATGTTTGAACTATGCGACCGCATAGAAGAACACTATGCGGCCGCATAGTTATTCCAGAAGCTAAAATTTTCCTTTTTCAAAATTACCTTATTTAACTAGGATTCTATTTTATTTGATATATTGTAATCTTAGGAATCTATTTCCGTTTTAACCACCTTAATTAGGGTTTAGTATAAATAGATTTCATTATTTTCATTGTAAGACACATTATCATTATTGAGAATTAATCGTGAGGCTTTTAGCTTTCAAATCCATTGTTCTTCATTGAGCAATTACGAACTTATCAAGAATCGATTTCTTGTGGCGTTCAAACATCCGGGTTAGATTCATAAGTCGTGTAATCAAAATGTCAACATATTGTCGACGATTGTGTTGGTTGCTTATTAATTTTGGGTCGAGTTCAAAACCTCGATTTATTGACTTTCTTGGGTTGGTTCTAATCTCGTTGTGGGTTGCGTAGCTACTATTGTTACGTGGTTCTTATCAGAAATTTTCATATTTCATAGCTTCAAAATACATAAAATAACTGTGTAAATTTTTTTCCATTTTTAGAACTTCATCTCAAAAACACGATACATCTCAAGGAACTTTATCCTCACAAACCAAATTCAGTTTTGCTAATGAGCCATAGTACTATCTTAATACATAAAAATTCTTCATATCAGCTACTCGTTCATCTAAATGTTAGGATCTTCCCCTTTTAGTTGGGTTTTTACAACTCCTGGTTGCTTGAGTTTCTAGCAAATTTTCAGCTATTTGCACACATTCAAATATGCAATTGAGTTATGCCGCATTTTTCTTCTCTTCGGAAACCAATCCCCGCCTTTAAACTTTTAGACCCACCTATAAATAATATTTTCCCATCTTTCAATTTCTTTGTCAATAAGGTATAAATAACATCTAAAATTGTTGTCTTTTCTTGGACAAATAAAATATATTGAACATTACATGGTGGAGTTGATGAACAATAAAACCACTATACCAACAAAATCTTGCCAATCTGGAGGCTTACCCTGAAATTTATTTATTGGAATATCAGATACACACACAAGAAAGTGAGAACATGCAACAAACATACCTGTCCATTTGCCACAGCAATGGCTATTATTGCAGCAATTTCCATAACCCATGATAGAGGATTCCACATAAAACCCAAGAATTTGAGGAAATTGCTTTCTTGTTTATGAATGCTTGTTAATGTGTTATTTTATTATCTCAAGTTAACCAGACTATACGTATAAAACTAGGAAAACATGAATTTGCCTTTTGTTAGCTTCAGTGCTTCTCAAACCCTCCTTTGAACATTGTAATTGTGCAAATACTTCCTCAACTGGCATGTGCTCCTGTGCCCAAAATATTAAACCAACAATTAAACAATAAGCATATAATGTCTAATTACTGAGTTTAATTTCCCAAGAATTACAATCAAAATTGGGTTATATTGAATTCAATTTTAAAAGAATCACAACAAAAATTGAGTTAACATTATCATACTCTAATGTCAAAATTCTTGCATATATGCTATCGAAGCATGTAAGCATAATATGAAGATGTACATATAATGGTAACCAGGATTCGAAACCAGATGAATAAAAAAACAAAAATGTTCGCCCTGAGTGAACAAGGATCGTGTCCGCGCAGCGCAGACATGGTACCCATTTGTGTCTTGGCCCTGAGCGGACAGCGAACACGATCTGTCCACGTAGTAAGGATTTTTTTTAACAGTGCTAACAATTAAGATGGTTTTTTTCTTTTTCTTTTTGTTATGGATTTATATAGTAGATTATTGTTAGTACTGTTCAAAAAAAAAGAGTCCGTGCTTCGCGAACACGGTGTCCGTTCGTGTGCGCGTAAACCCATAAGAAAAAGAAAAAAAAGAAAAAAAACCGTCTTAATTGTTAGCACTGTTAAAAAAAAGTCCGCGCTCCGCGGACACGATGTTAAAAAAAAATATTAGTACGCGTTATGTGAACACGGTGTCCGTTCGTGTCCGTATAAACTTATAGCAAAAAGAAAAAAAAAAAAGGAAAAAAAATCATCTTAATTGTTAGTTTGCGCTCTACAGACATGGTGCTCGTCGTGTCTTCGCATTGTGGACAAGTTGCACCGTGTCTCCGCCCAGCACAAACTTTTTTTTTTTCAAACAGTGCTAACAATTAAGATGTTTCAATTCATCATGTTACCTTTTGCTTGCTCATGAAATAAACAATATTTCGAAAACTTGTCCTATTCGATAATCTTGCTCGCGTTATGTGAATCGTCATTTTCTTTTGGCTCTGTTATGCTAAATGTATATAAAAAAAAGAGTCCGCACTCTATGTACTCGGTGTCCGTTCATGTCCGCATAAACCCATAGCAAAAAAAAAAAAAAAGAAAAAAATCGAGTCTTCGCGCTGCGGAGATACGGACACGATCAGTTCTAACAATTCAGATATTTTAATATATCACGTTACATTTTGCCTGCTCATGAATTAAACAATATTTCAAAAGGTTGTCCTATTCGATAATCTTGCTCATGTTCTGTAAATAGTCATTTTCTTTTGGGCTCTGACATTCTAAATGTGTATATATAAAAAAAAAAGTCAGAGCTCCGCGAACACGATATTCGTTCGTGTCCGCATAAACCCATAGTAAAAAGAAAAAAACATATTAATTGTTAGCACTGTTAAAAAAAAAAAAAAAGTTCACCCTACGCAAACACAGTGCTCGTCGTGTCTCCGCGTGGACACGATCTGTCAGCGCAGCACTGTTCTTTTTTTTTTTTCAAAAACAATACTAATAATTAAGATCTCAATTCATCACGTTAGCTTTTGCACTTATGAATTAAACAATATTTCGAAAGATTGTCCTAATCGATAATTAGCTCGCGTTGTGAATAGTCATTTTCTTTTGGCTCTATCATTCTAAATGTATATAGAAAAAAGAGTCCACGCTCTGCGAACACAGTGTCCGTTCGTATCCGCATAAACCCATAGCAAAAAGGAAAAAAAGGAAAAGAAAAAAAAATGAGTCTCCGTGCTGTGGAGACACAGACACGATCATCTGCGCAGCGCATATTTTTTTTATTTTAAAAAACTGCTAACAATTAAGATATTTTAATTTATCACGTTACCTTTTGCCTGCTCATGAATTAAACAATATTTCAAAAGGTTGTCCTATTCGATAATCTTGCTCGTGTTCTGTTCACAGTCATTTTCTTTTGGGCTCTGGCATTTTAAATGTATATATAAAAAAAAAAGTCAGCACTCCATGAATACGGTGTCCGTTCGTTTCCGCATAAACCCATAGTAAAAAGAAAAAAAAAAGGAAAAAGGAAAAAACCATTTTAATTGTTAGCACTGTTAAAAAAAAAAAGTTTGCGCTGTGCGAACACGATGCTCGTTGTATCTCCGCGCAAGGATCTTTTTTTTTTTAAACAGTGCTAACAATTAAGATCTCAATTCATCACGTTAGCTTTTGCGTTTATGAATTAAACAATATTTCGAAAGGTTGTCCTATTCGATAATCTTGGTTGTTTCCGGTGAACACTCGTTTTCTTTTGGCTCTATCATTCTAAATATATGGTTTATAAATGAGAAGAAAGAAAAATGCATGGAATAAATATTTAACTATTCAAAGTACGACGTTATTTTTTTAGCAGATTGGGAAAAAAAGAGATATGGCAATAGATATAACAAAACGTATAAAATTGAAGGACATGAAGAGTGAAAAGTGGGAAAATGAACAGTAGCATCTCATTCGTTACTATTGCATCTACAGTGCCACAAACTACTTTTTTTTTTTTTAATATAGTAGTGATAATTGTTTTTTGTCCCCTGGACTCGTCATTGCATTAATAAAATATGCATACAAATTCCATCAGTATATATTGTATGTGCCACTTTATTAGAAGAAATGTGATAGATGCATTGATATAATCCTAAGTGACAGCAGATGATTTGATGAAAAAATTGATTATTTTTAAAATAGTCCAATAATGAAATATTATGTGACATTAAGTCAAGAATTATGATAATGTAGCGTATTTATAAAGGTTGATGGAATATTCTTTTTGCAAGGCCAAAAATTTTGGATTCAACGAGAATTGTCAAGAATCCTTGCATGCAAGGTAGATCCCACATTCTCTCCTGGATGTGTCATATTGTATTTGTTTTCTTTTATAATTATAAAATATAGATTATATTCATTTTATTGACGTGAAGTTAGGGGTGTTAATGAGTCGAGCAGCGAGTCGAAACTTTTTACCCGGACTCGATTCGAGTAAAAATATTTCGAGCTTTTTTTGGCTCGAGCCGAGCTTGTATTATAAATAATAACTAAGTGTGCTTGTCTACCATTAATGGGAAAAAAATAGAGTAATGAATAGTATTTTTTGGAGAATTTGTGGTTAAAAAGTAAAGTAACTTTATTGCTTTGTGTGTAAAATATTTTATTGACTGAACGTGTGGTGGAGAATCTTACTGTAGCAAACAATTTTTTAGAAATGGTAGATAAACATGGGCTAGATATTAAAATATAAAAAAATTACAGCTAAAATTAAAAAAAATAAAAAGGCATGCAAGTTTTTTATTTTTTATTTTTTAGGTTCACAGGCAGGCCCGTCGAGTCACATAGGCCGGGCCGACTCGAGCCAAAATGGGGCTCGGCCCGACTTGAGATTTTTCCGGACCGAGCTCGAGCCGCCTGGGCCGACGAGCTATTTTACCATCCCTACGTGAAGTACTCTTGCGAAGAGTAATTAAACTGTTTGAATTATTTTGTTGAAAGTTTATCTATTAAATAGAGAATTTATTTAAAGTTTATTTTCACTACAAGTCCTTCGTCTAGCATAAAAACATTTTTAAAAGGCCATTTATTAGTCTCATCATTTTTACCAGTCATGAAAAATAGCATATCAAACCCACTCTCCATATGATACTCTTACTGATTTCATTTATTATTTCACAACTTTTCATTCACTTTTTTGAAATTAGAAGGGAAATGATAAAATAAATAGAGGAAAGCTAGGTTAAAAAGCAGGAAAAGTGTTCAGCCATAATTACTTATTGCAAAATCAAAATAAAGATTAAAGGTAAATAGTGTTCTTGGATTTATATAAAGAAACTTCTCTTTATTTTAAAATATTCTTCAAGACCTTCTTATAATGAAAAAGATGCTCTTTAAAAAAAAGTGTCAAAATTTATTGAACCAACTCATCTAGATTATTAAATTGTTCATATAAGAGGAAGTTATTTGTTGAAGATTCGTCTTAAAAAATGCTCCTTCACATGCCGATGGAATTTAAATTTTTTTAATGAAATTAAGGACACGTGTATAATTTTATGAATAATACATAGTCAGACTCGAAAGAACACTTATCCGTTCTAGCTTTTAAAAGTACTCCATCTCATTAAAAACATAAGGTCATGGTCCTATTACCTTAAAAAAAAGTGAGAAATAAGATGGAAAAGAATCTTATACTTTTGAGTTATCTTGATTACTTGAATGTATTTTTCGATTGGATTTTTGCATATCAAAATCAACGGTGTTAATCTCGTTTTGTTGGTGTTGAACTATGGAGAATTTAGCCCTGTTTGGTTTGGCTATAAAAGTAAATTAAAATCTAAGTTAAAGTCAATAATCAATTTTACTAATAAATTTTATGAGATCCACAATTTCTCGACCACACATTCTATAATTTTTTATCAAAATTTACTAAAGATCTGATTTCTATTTAAATCAAACATGGGCTTAGTAAACTGATTAATTCTTTGCAAACTTTACGAAAAAGGGAAGCATCAACAAGCTCATTCAAAGGAAAGTATATTCAAAGGAAATTAAGGGGTGATTAGTTAATACTATATTACTGCAAGAGGAAAACCCCGGTCTAGTCCCCAACCCATTGAATTTTTTGTAGTAGAAAAAAAAATTTATGTAAATTTTTTTTTTTCTTATGTAATTTTTTTTTAATCCCGACTTGTAATCCAGTCCTGGATCCATCCCTGCCTGCAGGTATCCATAACTAATTTATTTATATGAAAAATCTATTATTGACTTAGTTACTACTACAATTGACATATTCTCGTAAACGATAACTACATGTACATAGAAAAATCAGTTATGACTTCAAAGTAGACGCCGATATACTCAAGATCAGAAATAATCAAAAAGTGTAAGCTTTAGTTTTCATGGTAGTTTGCTTTAGTCTCTTATTGCAATTTTCTTTAGTGATTTAACTATATAGTGCCTCAATACATTTCACCTAGTATTTAATTATAGACTAATGCTATTTGTACATCAGTGTGTACATAATGATGTACAAATAGATGATATGGAAGAGAGAGAGAGAGAGGAAAAGGAAATAAACTCCATTATTATAATCTTACTCTCTCTATTCCATGTCATCTATCTGTACAGCATTATGTACACAATAATGTACAAATAACATTACTCTTACGTATAGATTAAAACTATGGCTATCTAATGGTTTAAACACAATAGCTAACATATATTAAAAAGTCTTCAAAGTACTCACAATTGATTAAAAACAAAAAGACTCAAAAAACTCGAACTTTATGCTACTCCTGTAAAGTAATTTCATTTACATATTAAGTTTAGGGAGAATCGCAATCAATGTACCAAATCTTTCATTTAGTAGTAGACTTAACTCAAACTTTTCATTTGTGCCACTGTAGATACCAAATCTTTAAAAAATTCGTAGGTCAACTTTAAATTGACGGAAACTGTTAGTGAGGTCGTTAGTTGACCAAGAAATGGAAAAATTTATAATTTTGACCAAAATTCCTTCCAACAATCAGCTTCGATATTGCCTTCTCTTTTAATTTCGGTTTCCAGTTGAGCAATTGGATTTGATTATAAGCTGATTATTTTCACGTTTCTTAGTTTTATTGAATCAATTTTTTTCTTTCTTTTCTTTTTAGGAAATTTCTTCAATAACAACTCAACACGGAGGGAGTGGCTTTGCAATAATAAAAAGAGACCGAAAGTTTGAAGAGGAGCTTTTATGCAGAAAACCCTAGTACGAGAGGATCGGGAAGGACGCACCTCTAGTGTTATCGTGCCCATTGTATTGTTACGTTTGTTTTAATACTTCTTTTCATTATTTTATTTCCAGCATTATTTCTAATTTCCTTTTTTTTTTTTCCTAACATTATATTCAAATTATGAAAAATCTATTTCTTCATTTTAAAATTAAAACGAGCCAAATTCAAGTTTCCAAAAATTCAGAATTCTGCTTATTTGTTTTCTTTGAATTTTGTGTGTTAGCCAGGATTGCATACAAAAATGGGATTTGGCATTGAATGAGGTTGCATGTGTGTTTTTGCCAATGGGAAATTGAATTAAAATGCTCCAAGGAAACGGAATCCTTATAACAGAATTGTTTGCTGTAATGTAGTTCTTGTTGAAAGATCCACAAAAAATAAAAAATAAAGAGTTCTTGAACTTTGTTTATTCAAGGCATTTTCGAAAAATTTTATTTTAAAAATAAAAGATCTTCAAATTTGTGGCTTTTGAAAAGATTGGTAAGTGTTGATTTCTAGAAAGTTGATAGTTCGGAGTTGTTTTAAAAGATCCATAAAAAATGTAATTTTTGTAAGGTCGTTAGTAGTGGTTTTAAGAAATCTATGAAAGAATTTGTTCCCATTTCCAGTCAGTTTAGTGAGATTTATGAAGGAAATTTCTGAAAAGCTGTAATTTTTTAAGAGAATTTTTAACGAATTCTGTAAATTGGTTAAGTTTTAAGGGAAACTTCATTGTTATTTTAGTTACATGTCCATATCAAATTGTGACATCTGTATTTAATACCATAGAACTTAATTATTACTTACATGTTCACATTGTTTCTTTGAACACCCCATCTCCTTTGTGATTAGGAGATTGTAAAATATATTCGATTTACGGACCAAAACTGGGGGAAAGTTATTGTTCTATGGATATTGTATTTCCCAGTACAGGATTATGTCTCCAGCTTTGGCATTCCAAAATTTACACTTTGAACTTTGTAAAACTTGAACATGCGCTTATTTTTGTTTTGGCTCAGGAAACCTCGTTAGAAGAATTTGTTATTGAACATGTACTCAAAAAGTGCAGCATGAAGCTCTCGTATCCAAGTTTGATATGAAACGTGCCGGAGTTGTGATATCCTTTCAGCTAGCTAGATTTCTGTGGCTTGTGTATGCTTTTTACTTGCAAACTTACAACTTATGCTTATATTGTGATTAGAATGTTCTAGACCCTTTCCTCTTGCTTTATCTTCTCTTTGGGTAAACAAAATCCGGTGTAGGTATCCAATTTATAGAATACCTGTCGGACCAGTGCTAGGGAATCTGAAGGCACGCGTTTTGACCTGTCAATGCAAGCTGCGACGGCAAGCAAGGACCATGGCATTATTGATTCATCTTCGAAGATTTCCTTGCCAGTCTTCGGCCTTGCTTCATTCAAGCTGAGAGGTTCAATTCTGAGTCCTCGTGAACCACATGAATGCAAGCAAGAAGGTTTGCTTTGCAAGCTGCTGAATCTTGGCTTCAGCATTTGCTTGTTGGTCTCCACGACTTCCAATTTTACTGTGCTCGCTACCCTCGACAGAGATGATGGGGTTGGAAGTTTCTTGATATGCCCAAATCTCCTTATAGTGTGCAAAGATTGTGCGAAGATTGTGCATTGTTGTTTTAAGTTTTTTGGATGTATAGTTGTAAAATTATTCCAATAGCATATATATTTCAAAACAATTGGATATATCATGTCGTTTTAACCAGTAGATTGGCTTACATGATAAATTGATAGTAGAATTGCTGAATAGGTGAAGTCAAGAATTAGATACTCCATAGCTGTCTGTGATAGTGTTTTACTTGAACAATTTGTAAACTCTACTGGTTGAATGCACACACAAACCCATTTTGGTAGATTATTTCATAATCCATTGGGAATTGTTTGCCTCCATTGGGATACAATTTATAAATTGGTTTACAAATTTAGTCAATATCAAACATTAATTTCAATCATACATTCATAACTACTACTAATTACTACATATGCATAATTCGTAGGATCCAATATTTTTCCTCTTATTATTCCTATTTATTATCCTATAATTTGCCAAACGGAGGCTTGATTATACTTTTGATTTTTTGGCGGTTAAAGTTTATTCTTACTAATCACATAAGTTTTAGTGTTTTAGTAATGCTATTACATAATGGTGTTCCATGTCATCTATATGTACACTATTATGTAAACAATAATGTACAAATAGCATTAATCTTAATGTTTACTTACTTTTACTAAATTTTAGCCCACGCTAAAATACGATCTTGGGTCTGCCTTCTAGTTGTTCCAAATTCGTGCATAAAGAAGAGTGAGGGTGTATGCTTCTCTTTAATTTTGTAAAGTGGTGAGAATGCTTAGATTGTTCAAAATTTGTACAAAAGAGAAGAGAAGAGAAGAGAAGAAAAGAGAAAGAATTTGGGAGAACTTTTGAAGAGAGAAGTGCACATTTGTCAAAAAAGAAAAAAAAAAGCAAAAAATGGACATTATTAAGAAATTAAAAATAGGTGGAAATAATTCATTGCCTCGTGTTATACGGGAGAAATTTCCTCAAGATAGAATCTGTTGGAATTTGAAGTTCGATAACAAAAATTCAACGATTATAGATTCTAATAATTATCGTCAATATTGTGGGTAGCTCCTGCTGAGATATGTCGTTCATTGATCACTATATCATTAAAAGAGTCTTTCAAAAGCTTTGTCGACAAATTTCGTCCCTTGTGTTTGCACCTCTCATCCTCTATTTTCATTTTTCTTTTGGGAATTGGGCCATTAGCAAAACGGCATTTCATGCCATCTATTTAAAGTTAGATATTTTCTCTATCTTCACTTTTTCTTTCTCTCCATTTGATCGAAGCTCATTATATCTTCTCTCCTCAGAGAGATTTTTTTATTTTCTCTTCCTTCATCTCTTCTTTTTCTCCCATTAGGCGTCCAATTGAAGTCCCATCGTGGAGCTTTGGCACCTCTTTACTACTGATGATCAAATTATTTTGGTGAACCACAAAATTTTATGATGCATTGACTAATGTTATTAATTTTTCGTGTTATTGTGCTTGAATCAGACACATTGACAACGCTATTTTTCTTAATCGAGTTACACTTCAGAAGTATAAATTGGGCCCATTTAAAAGATTGCGTAAAAACTACATTTTTATATAGGTTCGCGTTGGCAAGAATTTTACACACTATATATCCAACACTTAAACAACACTACTCAAAGTTTGCACACTTCCGCCCACTATAAGTAGATTTTGGCAGATGAAGAAACTTCTTGGCCCCATCATCTCTGTCGAGGGTAGTGAGCACGGTAAAATTGGAATTCGGGTAGACCACACAAATGCTGAAGCCAAGATTCAGCAGCTTGCCAAAGCCAACCTTCTTGCTTGGATTCATGTGGTTTAGGATGTCAAGTTGAGCCTAATTATTGCTGCTATCCGCAAGTTGTTTTATCATCATCAAAAAAAGAGGTTACATAAAAGGAAAATAGGGTTGGAACTTTTTGTTTCTAAACTTCTTTTCATCATGGTGAATTACTGCAATGGCGGGACGAGGACATACAGTGGGGCAAACCTCTATAAATATTGCATGTTATTTGGTGTGTTTATATTTTTAGTATGATTTTAATGCTTGAAGTGGTATAGAATTAAGGTTTCTTATTCTAAACACTCGAGGATCCAAAAATGAACCTCATAACTTCAATGCAGCAAGGTTGAAGACTGGGACGGAATTCTTCGAAGATAAATCAGCAATACCGCAGTCCTTGTGAGAATTCACAGCTTGCATTCAGAGGGAATGAAAAGGTCAAAAACGATGCCTTCAGATCCCCGAGCATCGGGCCGACAGGTATTTATAAACTGGATACCTGTATCAGATTTTTTTAACAAAAGAGAAGATAAAGCAAGAGTCTCGAACATTCTAAATCACAATGTAAGCATATTGTATATATAACTTTGCAAGTAAAAAAGCACACCAGGCCACAGAAATCCAGATCACAGCTCCTCCACCGTTTCTGATCAAACTGGTGTGAGAGCTTCAAGCTGCATTTAAAGGGTAGATATTTAACCAATGATCCTTTTTTGGGACAAAAAACAAATGGACGAATGTTAATTCAATATTTCGAACTCAAATAGATCTACCTGCTCACTCAAAGGTTTACTAAACGGAGACTTTTCTCGTTCCAAATACTCCAAAACGAGACATCCAGGTGATCTGGACGAGCACATGTTCAATAATAAATTCTCCTAACCAGGTTTCCTGAGCCAAACAAAAATGAGTGCATGTTCATAATTTGTGATGTTGTTGTGCACCTTTTTTCATTATTACGGTTTGTAGGCAAAAATTCATGGTGAAAGGAAGACCTCACAAGATAATCATATTAGTACCAACAAATCTAGAAGAAGAATAAGCAATCCATAGGAGAAAAATGGAAGTATATGAATCTTATGTGGGTGAACAATGATAATTTACTGAATGGCGATCAAGTGCCTGCAGTGATGGCCCTTTGGTAATTTACTGAATAAATATTGCACGTCATCAAGAACATGAATATTCAACCTTCTTTTTTGCAAATAGGAGTATTTGGAACGAGAAAAGTCGTGGTCTCGGGGTGAGCAGGTAGATCTACTTGGAGTTTGGAATATTGAATTTATTTCTCCGTCTTTTACGTCCCAAAAAATGATCATGGTTGAATATCTTCCCTTTAAATACAGTTTGTAACTCTCACATCCCAGTTTGATCTGAAACGGTGCAGGAGCTGTGATCTCCTTCCAGCTAGCTGGATTTCTGTGGCTTGGTATGCTCTTTACCTGCAAGTTTATACAATATACTTACATTGTGATTAGAATGTTCAAGACTCTTGGTTTGTCTTCTTTTGGATAAAAATAATCTGGTGCACATATCCAATTTATGAAAAATACCCGTCATACCATTGCTAGGGGATCTGGAGGCATCGTTTTGACCTTTCATTCCTTGTCAATGCAAGCTTTGAATTCTAGCAAAACCGTAGCATTGTTGATTCATCTTCGAAGATTTCCTTGCCAGTCTTCAGCCTTGCTTCATTCAAGTTGAGAGGTTCAGTTCTGAGTCCTCTTGAACCACATGAATGCGAGCAAGAAGGTTCACTTTGGCAAGATGCTGAATCTTGACTTCAGCATTTGTGTGTTGGTCTCCCTGACTTCCAATTTTACCGTGCTCGCTACCCTCATTAGGCAGAAGTTGTGCAAACAATGTGCAATCATTGTGCAGTGTTTTTTAAGCTTTTTGGATATATAACAGTGTGAAATTCTTCCAGTAGCATAAGTATCTCAAAAAAATTGGAGATATCATGTAGTTTCAGCAGGTCGAATGGCCATACATGATAAAATTGACAGCAGAACTGCTGAATAGGGATAGTCAAGAATTGAATACTCTCATAGCTGTCTGTTTTATTTGAACAATCAGTAATCTCTACTGTTTGAATGCATATACTTTGTTAGAGTTTTTCATAATCTATTGGGAAATGTTAATTATTTTTTTCATTTTTTGGCAGTTAAATAAGTTCCTTGCATGTCAATATGTCGTTTTGATTGAAGTACAAGTTAGCTTTACTCTTTTGGCAGATCATTTTTTATATGCTGTTGTTACGAAATCTATTTTTGTATGGAGATTAATCCTGTACTGCTGGTTTGGAGTGAACTAGAAATTTGTGGTTAAGGAGGAGCTAGATTTTTTTTCTTGTTCTATTGTAGTTATGTCGTTAAGATACGTGTTAGTATAGACTTGAATTAGTGCAAAAAAATTGTTTAAAATTATTGCAAAATGTAGAGTGAGGTTGTATGATCTAGATATTTTCGTCAACTTTGCCTAATTTAACGAGAATGCTTAGATTGTTCAAAATTTGTGAGAGAGAATTTGCGAACACTTTTGAAGAGACAAGTGCATGTTTGTCAAAAAAAAATTCGAAAAATGCATTATGAAGAATTCAAAAAAGGAGGAAACAATTCATTTCCTCATGTCTATTGGGAGAAATTTCCTCGTGTTGAAATTTCAAGTAAAATAACAAAATTTCAATGACCATATATTCTAAAATTTATCATCAAAAGAGTCTCTCAAGAGAATGTTCACAAATTTCTTCCCTTGTGTACACACCACATCCCCTATTTTTCATTTTTCTTTTGGACCACTTAGGGAAAATTTCATACCAGCTATTCAAAGTTAGATCTTTTTTTTTTTTTTCACTTTTTTTTTTTTCTCTCTTTGAAGCTCTTTAATTATTCCTTTTCTCCGCATAGATAGACTTCATTGTTTTCTCTTCTTTTTCTCGATTCAGGCATCTGATTGAAGTTCCATCGTGAAGCTTTGTCACCTCTTTACTGTTAACGATGATCAAATTATTCTGGTATTCAAAAGATGAAGCATGAACTTTGATGATATATTGACTAATGCTATTATTTTTGTATTATTGAACTTGAACTGACACATTGATGCTGCTATTTTTTAGAAATATAAACTGGACCCAATTAAAAGATGTTCAAAAACTACATTTTTATATAGGACCATGATCATCTATCCAAAAGGCACATGCAAACGAATGCTTCTTTTGGACTGTATCAAAACTACTCCTATCTAAGGTCCCAGCTAGCATATGGTTGTGTATAACCTCTTGGACATCTATTGAGACCTCATCGGATCATGATATATACAAACCAATATATGTTTATACTAACACGTTTTTTAAAAGCACTAGTAGAACATTAAACAAAACTAGCTCGTCCTTAACCACAACTCTTTAGCTAAACTCCAAGCCAACAGTATAGTATTCATCTCCAAACAAAAAATAGATTTCCTAACAATAGCATATAAAAAATGATCTCCAAAAAGAGTAAGCCTAAGCTACAATTCAATCAACAAAGCGTATCCAATTTTTTTTTTTTTTTTTTTTTTTTTGAGATATTATGCTATTGAAAGAATTTTACACCCTATATCCAAAAAGCATAAACAACACTGCACAATAATTGCACAACATTTGCACGTCTGCCCACTATAAGGAGATTTTGGCCGATCAAGAAACTTCTGGGCCCCATCATCTCATTTGAGTGTAGCGAGCACGGTAAAATTGGAAGTCAGGGAGACCAACATGCAAATGCTGAAGCCAAGATTCAGCAGCTTGCCAAAGCAAAACCTTCTTGCTCGCATTCGTGTGGTTCACGAGGACTCAAAACTGAATCTCTTAACTTGAATGAAGCAAGGTCGAAGACTGGCAAGGAAATCTTCGAAGATGAATCAACAATGCTACAGTCCTTGCTAGAATTCACAGCTTGCATTGTAAGGGAATGAAAGGTCAAGAAGGATGCATCCAGATCCCCTAGCATCAGGCCAACAGGTATTCTATAAATTGGATACCTGCACCAGATTTGTTTATCAAAAGAGAAGATAACGCAAGAGTCTTGAACATTCTAATCAAAACATAAGCATATGATGAAAATTCGCATGTAAAAATGCATACCAAGCCACAGAAATCCAGCTAGCTGGAAGGAGATCACAGCTCCTGCACCGTTTGAGATCAAACTGGGACATGAGTTCTTCAAGCTGCATTTAAAGGGATGAAATTCAACCATTCTTTTCCGGGACTTAAAACACACGGACAAATGTTAATTCAATATTTCGAACTCCAAGTAGATCTACCTGCTCACTCAATCGTTTGCAAAACCATGGCTTTTCTCGTTCCAAATACTCCAAAACGAGACGTCCAGGTGAACTTGATGAGCGCATGTTCAATAACAAATTCTCCTCACCAGGTTTCCTGAGCTAAAACAAAAATTAGCAGATGTTCATAATTTGTGCAGTTTTTGTGCATATTTTTTCATTGTTACAGTTTGTAGGAGAACTATCAAGGTGTAAGGAAGACTGCACAAGATAATCATACTAGTGCCAACAATTCTAGAAGAAGAATAAAGCCGTCTATAAGAGAAACACAGAAGTATATGAATCTTATGTGTGTGAACAATGATAATTTACGGAATGGAAATCAAGTGACTGCAGTGACCGCCCTTTGGTAATTTAGATTATAACCCCAAAAACAGTGCTGAATCATTATTGCACCAAACATGCTCCCTTAAATTATTGCATCAAATTTGACAAAGAAAAAAGATAGAAGAATATGGAACGGGAGACAAAAAGGACACTTGCTTAAAGGCAACAAGATGTTCTTGAAATTAGTTCTGGTGAAAGTAAAGACGGAAAATCCATTTTGCGGCATCTCAAATTAAAAAAAAAAAGAAAAGAGAGAAATCAAAGTGTAATGCATTTTGGAATGCAAAATATGGAGACACATGATCCTGAACTAGGAAATACAATCTCCATGGAACCACAATGAGCCATAGAGAAAAATTTTCCCTGTTTTGGTATGAAGAAATCCAGTATATTTTACAATCTCTATATCACAAAGGTGAGGAGGTGTTCAAAGAAACAATGTGAATATACAAGTAATAAAATATGTTGTATGGTATCTCATACAGATGTTACTATTTAATATGGACACGTATATAATAAACAATAAGGGTGTCTTCGATAGACATGGAAAATGTTTTCCTTGTTTTGAGGAAAACAAAAACCCATCTCCCCCAAAAAAAATATTTTCCTCAAAAATATGGAAAATTTAGCATATTTTCAAAGATTGAAAAGTATTTTCCATGGAAAAAATGGTAATCAAACACTCCAAAAGTTGAAATTCAGGTGGAAAAATGTCATTTTCCATGGAAAATTTTCCAATCAAGCACACCCTAAATGTGTGAAATTCAAAGAAAAATATGAAGGTGTAATTAATTATTAAGATGGTGTATAGTATTTCATAGTATGTTTTAACTGGATGATGATATAAAATAGTGACTTTTTTCATTAACCACAAAGCAACTAACTGAAAGAAGTTCCACGTTGCAGTGATGCTGAGTGCAACGTGCAAACAGCCTAGTCAAATAACACACAGAAATGAGAGTATACAAAGCAAAGCACTAAACAGATACTGAATAGCTAAAGATCGAAAAAGAGATGAAGAAAGAAACATCTACAAGAAATAAAATTGGCTATTAAATGTGTAGTATGTGCAAATTCCATGAGCAGGAGAATGACGATGTAATGACCTATAATGCCATATAGTCAATGGCATCACAATTACTTATCAAAACCAATCACGTAAAGATGACTAAACAAAAAAGTAGTATGTTGTAATTTCATGAGTACAGAACGTTGAGAAAAGATTGAAATAGATATGACACTAGTTCAAGAGTAACCAAAAAAAAAAAAAACCATCACATATATGGAAGCACAACTAAATATTAACCAAAGAACAATTAACACGAGCAAATATTGTTGTAATTAAGACTCGCCAAAGATTCGAAAGAGGCTTCGACGGGTCCACATACAACTGTATACCCGACAAATATGGAACATAATATTGTGTGACTAGATTTTGCCCGTTTTACAAAAAAAGGTACCATGTTCCATACAGACTCCTCAAAGTAAGAGATTCGCACATATCCTGGAAGTAGTAAAAAGGAACTATGTTAGCTTCCTGCATTTTCGATCCGCTTACATTCACTTTCCAACCACAGAAAATGCGAAAAATCAACGAACTTTTAAAAGCTTCCTTGAAAATTATTTAAAAACCACCAAAACTT
Source organism: Fraxinus quadrangulata (assembly GCA_903798255.1). Classification (NCBI taxonomy): domain Eukaryota; kingdom Viridiplantae; phylum Streptophyta; class Magnoliopsida; order Lamiales; family Oleaceae; genus Fraxinus; species Fraxinus quadrangulata. The sequence goes on from CAIGRB010148085.1 coordinate 17,063, forward strand.
AACGATTTTTCAAAATTTACCTTAACATAACGACTTTTCAAAGATTCCCTTAAACTTAACGAATTTTCAAAATTCACATAAAGTTACTGGCATTTAAAATATTCTCCTAAAGGTATCGACTTTTCAAAAATTCTCTTCATAAAACTTACTAGATGTTAAACTGACCAGAAATAACAACCTTTCGGAAACAAATTCTCTTTGTTAATTGAAAACACTTAAAAAGACAAATTTTTTGTTTTGGGTTTTCTTTGTTAATTTTTAACGTGTTTTTGAAAATATGAAAGAGAACACGTTTTCACTGTTTTGGAAAATCGAAAACATAAAGCGGTTTGAAAATTGTAAAAAGAACAGGCTCTAAGCTTCCTGAAATCATCCAATCAGAGGTTGCCTGAAGGAGTTGACGATACCTTGCGTGCAACCAAAGCTCTGATTGGTTTTGTATTTTAGTTGTTATCAACATTGACAAGGCCAATGGTATACTGACATTGATAATAATGATAAGTTAGTACGAGGATAATTGAATGTTAACAATTTTTTTCCAGGAATTTCTATATTTTTGAACCCTGTAAATGAACGATTCCTGCAAACAGAACTTTAATGTGTGTTTGGGCTATGGACATGTTGCAGTAATTTTTCTGTCATTGTGATTTATAATTTTTCATCATGTGTAAAGTCCCTGAATGAATTCAACTGTCCAAGTTCAATATGCTTCTTAGCATCTCCTGGTGTTTGTGCTGTTGTTTATTTCCCCTGTATTTTCATGCTCCTATGGCCAATTGATAAGAAACTGGTGGAAACAAAATGTTATTGCTTGCTTAATCAAAGGGTTTTAGCTTGAATACAGTGAATTTCCTTTTCTAATCATTTAACATGTTGCATATAAAGTCCAATCACAATTATGCAAGTAAATGTTGTATCCACCTATTACGTTAATTGTGGAATTTTATTTTGTTTTAAATTGATCATTAAATTTTATTTTATTTCTGATTTGTTTAATCTAGCTTTTTAACGGAACGTTTTTGATGGAAAAGTCATCTACTGTGTCGAATGCTACGTTCAGATGGTAGTCTTTCAAGTCATATATCAAATTTATGTTATCCAAATTTGGTGTATACCACGCTCATTTTCTCATTCAAGGTTGACACTTGTACAATATTAAACCATTTAAGGTAAAGCAAACTTTGGAAGAGAAACAAATTTATTTGTTTCAAATTTTATTTTCAATACCTTGTAAAAAATGTAAAATCCTCATGAAATGTTGAATGCAATAGCCGTTGACCCATGAGACCACAAAACACGCCTACTAACATGAACACCACACATTTTAAAGTTGGAGAAACTGTGATTCACTCTCAGTTTAATTAGATCCCTAGATTTCATAAACCCAAAAATGTCAGCATTTTGTAGGGTACATTTCACATATCTTCAACAGGGGCATAATTGAACTAGTACTACTAATTTCCATTCTTTACAACCCAAAATTTCTGCAAATTTTCTTGGCTCCTGAGAATGTCAGGTAAAGAAATAGTTCACACATCACAATGAGAGCTCATGTTGTTATTCTGTGCTGGGCTTTGGATGCTGAAATTCGTAGCCATGGTAATTTTCTTCTTACATTTCAGGATTGAACAATAATTGACCGTATCAAAGAAGAAAACGAATTGGTCGTTATTACAGAAATTGCACCCAGAGAGGTGGAATAAGGATCCCACCAAGCTAAAAATAAATTCCAACAAATTCAAGAAGCCTATTCAGGTGAGTAAAACTAAGAAAAAGGATTTAATAACTTGATTAGTTGGCTTAGTAATATTATTATTGATTTTTTTTTATTTTTTTTGGCCATTTATTTGCAGTTTTATCAGACAAGGGAAAGAGATCAATTTATGATTGCTGGACTTTTTGACCTCCTGGAGACCAGGATGATGACACTACTTAAGATTTTCCCCTTTCTTTCATAATTCATACATCCTCATATTCTGTTTAGTAAGCCGAAGTTCGACACGATTATGGAAGAAATATCATATTATGATTTCCAGTGGTATCAATGCAGTGTGCCAAACACACTTTAATTTCCAAAATAGAGATGAATTATCATTCCATTGTATAAATTATTTCGATTACGGTTGTTGGAACCAGAAGTGATAGTCATCATGTGATTGATCTAATTCATTTTTCTTCATCACAGCGTTTTCATTATTTGTGCTTTAAATAACAAAGTCGTGGAGGGAAGGAGCTCAAATCAAACATTTTAAGACAAAATAAGCACGAAAAAAATCACAAACACAAGAAAGCCTACATAGTTACATGCATATAATGCAATGGAAAAACGCAAAGGAACCATTCTTGCAATTTCCAACTCTATAAGTCTTCAATCTTGACACTGTTTCAGCCCCCACCCGAATTTACAATGTGAATGAAATGACTAATAATTTGAAATGAAGAATAACGCTGAAAGAAACAAGTATCCGAGTCGTTCTGCACTACCAAAACTTTTCTTACACACGAAAGAAGAAAACGACACTGTACACAAGGAATGGGAATATAAACGGACACCACTTGGAAGAATTTGCAGCATGCTATAGTTTGTCGATGATAGGTTGAAAAGGCACGAGATGGAAGTTTCCAATTCGCACATTATTGGAAGATTATGCACCATAACTGGTTGAGGGAATGTTGTATTGCATTGTACAGATCAATGAATGAATATTTGAGCTTTAGGCACTTTGAATCAAGAATATGCAACTTGACTATTTGGATATGAAAGGAACGAACACCGCGAAGAAAAATTAGAAATTGAGCTCTGAAGTTCTGGACATGGTTCAGGTGTCACGTTTTTCGAGGAACCCGACACATTGGAGCAAACCCATGATGTGGATGGGTCTGAAGTAACGGAGAAAGAAACATTAGAGAGACATATAGAAGTGAAGGGAGATTCCTTAATACCAGAAAAGTAGCCCGGTGTAGTAATGTTTATGCCAGTTATGTCCGTAAAGGTAATTTCACTGACCACGGGCAACACTAAGGGATCAAATTGGTCGTCTGGATGTGTATCCCACTGACCTGTTGCCTTAATTCCTTGCTGTACATTTTCCAAGAACACGTCTGATATGTAAATTCCTTTGATGTAGCCCCCTCTTCCTCTAGCAGTTTTCAGCTCAATTCCAATTAGTGAGTCGAGCACGTAAAGGTTCTCAACCAGTATACTGGAAATGCCACCTGACATCTCGCTACCAAAAGCCATGCCAGAGCCTGAATAAGACTGCAAGCGGAGCCCTCGAATATGGACATTAGTGGTTGGTTTGCCATATGCAATTCCATATTCATCCCAACCGCTTTTAAGCACGACAGAATCATAACCCAGGCTAATGTTGCTATTCTCGATGCAAATATACTCAGAAGAATCTGAAATTCACATTTCATTATTTTACTATACATGGAAATAATAAAATGGGAAGCCTAATTAAGAAAACAAGAGAGCTTTTAAATTTCAAAACTTAATCCGTAACTAGGATAAATAAGGTGGATGCTAGAGTTAACATTAATTCACAAACTGGTGGACTTGGCTTCAAATTTTATTTTATGAAAAATTTTAAGCATATATCTAGTGATAAGTTGCTTGTTTCTTTGATTGCACTTGATGTTCCTTTTTCCATTTTCATCCTAGTTTAACCTATCTTGAAAAATTGTCAGCCTATGAATGTGGTTAACATTAATTAGCAGCCTGTTGGGCAAAGCTTAAAATTTAACTTATGAGAAAATTTAAGCATATATCTAGTGATCAGTTGCTTGTTTCTTTGATTGCACTTGGTGTTCCTTTTCCATTTTCTTCCTAGTTTGACCTTTCTTGAAAATTGTCAGCCCATGAATGTAGTTGACATTAATTAGCAGCCTCTTGGACTAAGCTTAATTTTAACTCATGAGAAAATTGAAGCATATATATCTAGTGATCGGTTGCTTGTTTCTTTGATTGCACTTGGTGTTCCTTTTCCATTTTCTTCCTACTTTGACCTATCTTGAAAAATTGGCAGCCTATGAATGTAGTTACTTCCAAACTATCCAGAAGTTACTCATTTCGACCATAAGATACTTATTTCCAACTTCGATCAACAAAATAATTATTTATTTACTTACAAGTAAACATACAAGTAATTTTTTAAGAGTAGCCATACATGCATCTGTCATCTCATTAGGGTTCTTTTTTTGGCAAATGAAGTGTTGCACAGGTAGTTAAGCACACATGTAACCTAAAACGCATATTCATGAGAAAACATGAATGAAAAAATGCATGCGATTAAGTAGTGTTTTAAAAGACCTGGGACTATCCCACTGGTGTGTGGAGAGTCTGGAGGAGCATGGACCGTTATGTTCTGGATTAGGACTTTACTGTATCACAAGACATAATAAAAACAAACATGTTAAAACTAAATGAATCTTTAATATGCTTTTGAAAAAAAGAAGTTAGATGTTCAAGAAAGTATAGCGAGATACCTGCAGTAAGCTGGATGAATGTTCCAAGCAGGGGGATTTAGGAAGGTTAAGTTTGATATAACAATATTGTTTGAGCTTATGAATTCCACTAGATGTGGTCGACTATAATTTAGAGAATGAGAACTGAATTTTTCCCACCAAACTGAACCCTGACCATCAATAGTTGCATTGTTACCTGTAAAGTAGGTAGAAAGTAAGGATACTGAACAAGAATGGAATAATAAAGGAAGGGAGACAAAATTGATCCTATGGAGGTGATATGTCAAATTAACAGAAATGCTGATATGGTGGTGGGGGAAGAGGCATACTAAGCCTTTCTTTTATTAATTTTTTTCTTTTTTATTTCTTTTATTACTTTGAAAAGGCACAGTACAAAAGCCCAAGTACTCCAACCAGAGGCGGTTTTGTCTAGCTGGATCAAAGAAACGATACACTAAAAAATCTTTCATGCCATGTCAAAATTTTTAGTCAATTTCACAGAGAGAGATAAACAGCAAGCCTAACTGGCAATAGAAAAGGAAGTTCACAGATTAATTTGGAACAAGAAAAGTTTAGTGATCAAAGAGAGAGAATGGAACAATGTCTTTAATGCTAGAAATGAATGGCAAATTGACTATGTTTCTGGGAAAATTGCTACCTGTTATCACCACATCAGTTAAATCACGTCCTGTAATCAAGCTGCGATATCTTCGTCCAGGTAGCTCAGTACCTCGGCCATAAGAAGGCAAGGGATCAACTACATCCCAGTGATTATAATCCTACACAAGCAAGATAGCTAATTTAATTAACACAACGTATGAAAGTAACAGCACGCTCAATGGATAATAAATTCTTTTTATTAGTAGTAGTAAAATATATCTTGAGATTTTGCATTTTAAGTAGCCTTGTAGACAGAGAAGTTCTATGAAGCAGGATAAAGTGGGTTCCAGGATGCAAAGAGAAACAGTGTAATAAATTATATGAAGAGCATTAACAAGAACATTAATATGTATACTTCTAAAGGACCAGAAAATAATCAGGAGATCAGGACACTTGATTTCTCCCTAATACATGAGATTACTAAAAACACTAACTCGACTATATAACCATCTGAGCAAGGCAAAAAGGTTTGACAGTATATCCTACAATTTACATACAGTCATATACTTAATCCCCCTCTCTTTCCAACTTGATGGTAGAAGGGGCCTTAGGGGAAGTCCCTGTTGCCATTTTTGCAATTGCAGGCACTGATAACAAGAGCGCTGCAAATGGGAAATGTTTGATGAGCCTGAGCATCAACCTCGGACTCAGTCTTTGTGATGTCATTTTTTGAGGAACGTCAGTGCGTAATAGATGGCAATTGATAGATGTGTCTGCTTAAATAGAAGAATAGCAGTGTCTTCCAAGATCAACATGCAAAATGCATTTTTCTTTATTACTAAAAGGGGTTTAAGAAAATTGGTACTAGAGCGATAACCTGAGAGCCAAGAATAATGGCATCTTTTTCCAGGAAGAGTGTAAGATAGCTGGTAAGATTGATGGTTCCAATAAGCCACTTGCCAGCTGGAACATAGAGTTGGGCACCACCCTTGTCAGCAAAGGACTTGAGATAGAAAATGGCATTCTGAAATGCCAAAGTATTTATTGTTTTCCCATCCCCGACTGCTCCAAATTCCAAGACAGACACGCTGTGAGGCCTCGGTGTCAACGGCCAATCAGACTTGCATATTCCATTGTATTCTGCGGCACGACACAATGCTAGAAGCAAAAGGAAGAATACCTGGAAATAGAGGACAGAAAAAGGAGGAAAAGGTAAAGAGGAATCCATAAAGTCATAAAACATTTGGTAGCTTCCTATTTTAGAATCTCATAAACTGCCATGAATGACCAGCATAATTCCATACAGCCTTGTACTTTTTTCTATTTACTCTTTACCATGCAGAAGAAGAAGAATAAAAATAGAAGAAACTAACAAAAAATTTCAGGAAAAATCAGTACCTAGGAAACATTTATGGGCATAAAAAGTATGAGATTTCTATTAAAAAAATAATAAAAAAAACATTATATAAGCCCTTGTTTGATCCCATTTTTTTCCAAAATACATTTTTCTCGCTCTTCTTTTCAACCACAAATTCTTCAATAAAATAAAATTACACGAAAATCCAAAAGTTTTTGCAAATGCCAAGAAAAGACCTATATTTTCTTCTACTTAGGTTTTAACACAAACTGATACGAATGGAAGTAAACAGTTAGCTAGGAAAACAAAGTAAATCACAGAATTAATATCTTGAACTAAGAATGTGGCATTCCAAAATGGTAACTAGTCACTAGCACAATCAAAAGATCCGGGAAAAAGAACACAAATAAATCCCAAAAACCCCCCACATTTATTAAATAAAAGAAGGAAAATCTACTAGCTCCCCCCTAAAAAAAAAAGCACAAATTATTTCTTTCACTGTCAAGGCAGAGTCTTTTATTTACAAAAAACACATAATTAAACCTAGAATCCAACAATTAGTCGTCTTATAGACAATGTAGAAAAGTAAACTAGCACCCAAACTCAAAATAGTGAAGATCAAATCAAAATTGAAATTAATTTACAATGAATCCATACTTTTAAACAATATTTAAGCTCAATCCGACGAGTTTTAACAAAAAAAGATTGAATTTTTTAGCAAGAATAAGAGAACCCAGAAACAAAAAACTCGCGAAACAAAGCTGATCCAAGAAATTAAGCTGAAACAACAATAATCAAAGAAAAACAATAGTAATTAACATTAATAAGGAAAACAATGAAATAATTAACGTACTTACTAGCCCTTTCATGTTTTTCTCTTCTTCAAAATTTCATTCACCTCCTCCAAAAATCTTCGACTGTACACAACTAAACTGGGTGAAGAGAAGAAGAAAGAAGAAAGAGAAGAAAAGGGTGTGATTGAATGATGATTAGTTACAATTAAAGAGAAAAAAATTATGCATTACAACTACAAAAAAAAAAAATAGTAAGCGAAAGGGACAGCACAGAATAAGAAAAAGACAGCCTTCGTCTACAAATAAACTAGTATATATTGACTCCAATTAAAATTTCTTTAATTTTATCACTAAACAAATTTAATTCCATAATTATTGCCCATTAATCATTCCCGTAATTTCCCACTTATTTCCATCCAACGGGTATTTGCCGACACTAAATTCCTGTGGCAACGGAAAAATTTGTGCCTTTTCCCTTTTTCTTGTGTAGAAGACAGAGAAAGAAGCGGTGAGGCTGTAATATCGTAATATAATAAGCATAATGAGAGAAAATTATTTACAAAATAAAAAGTCAAATTAACAAGGCGACAAATGGGATTTAATTTTTTGTGTAACAAATGTGTATACATGGGAAGAGTGACATGTGCTTTGTGGAAGGAGAGGGTCCCACATTTCAATAATGTATATGAAATGCTAGGCTGGCATCACTGAGTTTGCCAGATCAGAACCTCATTATGGGCCCACAAGAGGGTGGGGGGTGGGCGTGGCATAAGTTTAGCGTTGTCTGTCTTTTTGTGGCCCTTGTTGTCTCTTGTGTTTCTTTCTCCACTGAATCTTTAATTATTCTCATGACTGGATTTACAAACAAGAAAAGAAAATGCAAATCATTCGTCTTTAAAGTTTTCATTTAATTATTGCCTGAAAATGAAAGTGTTAACATGCTTATGAGCCCGTGAAGTTGGTTAATGTTGTATGTTGTGTTATTAAGGTAGATTAATTATGCCCAACCATCGAGAACATGCATGTTCAATGTCACGACGTCAATAAGTATCGAATATTCTAATTAGTTCAAATTTATATTAGGTATATATTACGAAAGAGACAAGTCAAAGACGATTTATATGATAGACAGATAACGATTACTAATAAAATGGTGTTCAACTTTTTGTTATGTCTTTTGGTCTTTTCAATATCATTGTCATATTCAACACGTTCCATATGAACTATTTATATACATATTTACTAGACGGATGATTTGATCTAATTCATAGATGGTAAATTTGTTAAACAATCATATTAACTACCTCCAAACCATTAAAGTAGAATCTCTACGATAAAAGGGAATTCTATCCTTTGGGCATGAATGGGCATTAGATCCATCCAAACATGACAAGTACCCCTCTAGGTGAGTTTATTTGAAGAATGTTGCTCAACTCGGAAATCTTACAAACGATATGGTGTTGCACTTTTCTAAAATCGTGTGAAAAGCGTTAAAGAATTTAAAGCGAGTAATGACTGAAGATCGCGTATTATAGGTGTCTTGATGCTTGTGATTTGTTTTGTACCTTCCACAATGAGCTATTTTATGCATACTTAAATGATCGGTAGTGTACTTTAATTTGTATATACTCGTTAAACAACCTCGTTAGCCACCTTCAGAATATTGAAGAATCATCTCTATGGTAAATGCTGCTTTTAATATAAGGAAACCATATTCGTAGAGCATTCAACGAGTATTTTTGGCGAGTACATCAAAGATAAATTTATCAAAGAACATTTTTCGATTCAAAAACTTTCTAAAGAACGGTGTACAAAGAGATCACATCACTGCACTCTCCAAAAGATTGTGAAAGAGCTCTTAAGAACCTAAAGTGGGCCATTGTTGAAGATCTCATTTTTATGGTTGCCACGATACAATGATTCATTTGGAGTGCATGGATTTGCTAGTCGATGCCAGAGGCAATATAGTAGTACAATGACAAAAATGCAATATTGACTCTAAGTTATTCTTAAAAATTTTGAGATCAATTATTAAATGTGTCATTGTCACTCCATTCTTTTAATAATAATAGAAACCCTTGCTTACATGTTCCTTCTTATATGGCCCCCGTTTGAAATTCATTTTTTTTCTCATTCTATTTCTCATTCTTCATTTCAACCATACATTCTATCAATAAAATAATATTACACATAAACCCAAAAATTCTCCTTACTTTTTAACCACACAATCTTCCATCAATCACTATTCCAAAAAATTTTTTTTTTACCCAAAATGGGTGTCAAACAGGGGCACAGTTATAATTATATTGTAGTGTGCAATTGCCTATTTTTTAACAAGAGAGGTGTCTACATAATTGCCCAAAACTCCGGAGATATTTCTGTTATTTTCTTTTCGTAATTTTTTTTTTAATTTATTNATAAAATAATATTATACATAAACCCAAAAATTCTCTTTACTTTTTAACCACACAATCTTTCATCAATCACTATTCCAAAAAAAAAAAAAAAATCACCTAAAATGGATGTCAAACAGGGCATAATACCAAACTTAATGGAAAATGAATTATTTTAATTGTTGATTAATTCTATATATTTCTTACCTGGCGTTTCGTACCAGGCATCATTTGAAAATGATATGAATTTTGGTGGGAGCGGGAATTGACATGGGAAATGACACCGGCACCGGCCCATTCTAATTAAATTTTACACTTAGCCATCACCAAATGTGCAATGTCAGTCAATAAATAGTGTAAGTACTACTTGCAATTAATTTGTACGTCACTTAAAATTGTAAGCACTAGCATGGACAATGAACTAGGTTCACTTAATTTCAAGATACCGTGTGTGCATGTACGAAATGTTTGTCAAATATAATCGCGGCCTGTTTGATACAGCTGTTATACAGTATGGATGGACAAAAAATCATCCATCCATCCATCAAATCGAATCCAAATCGCGATTTTAAAGTCATTGGTTTCAAAATTGTTTGCTCGATTTCAACATTTCAATAATTAAATCAAATCGTTTGAAATTTTTTTGATTTAAGTTTATATAGTTAAAAAAACACTTGAAACCCGAACAATTCTTTCAATTTAAATTAAAAAAATGCTTGATCGATATATTTATTATTTCACTGATTTGAAAAATACTATTTTATGTCGTTAATGTTAGAATTTGAAATCAAAATGAACAGTAAAAATGTTTGAATTTTTTTTTTTTAGGATTTTTTTTTCAAACAGTTTAAAATGATTTGGTTTGAAAATATTATAAAAATGTTCAAACCAAACAGTATTACCTATGAGTAAAGTTTTTAACCTAGTGGTTTTGATTTCAAAAAGCATCATTATAAAGTACTTTTGTATAAATTTTATATTTATTTCACTAAACAGTAATTAATTACTAGATATCTCATAATTTTTGTTTCATAATTAAAATTTATTTCATATTCTGTAAAATTTATCAATACTAATATTTTGATCAAATCATAATAACACAATTATTTTAATATATATCATATTATTTGAAATTTATTTATTTAAATTTTACATATTATGTGTAATTTCTATTTATATCATTGAACACGCGAACGTATATTTGCCACTCTATATAAATGTACACAAAGTGAAATTTTGATTTTAAAATGAGAAGTAATACTGAGATGATAAGTACATTACAATAATGTATTTTTATTTTTCATTTAATTGAGAAGTTTTTTATTGGATTAAGAGTATAATTGTAAATTTGTTGTGTTATATTTATTGAAAATATATATTGATTGTGGTGTAGGAAATAAATTTTATGGCGATAATATAATTACTCTAATCATAAAGTAATCAACATCAATAATTAATTTTAACTTTTATCAAAATCTACTAAAAAATTTAATTTTAATCTTCACCAAATATGGGCTAATAGTAGGACAAATTGGTATAACTCGTGAATTTTTGTATGTATTTTATCATTTTTAATCATGTTCGATTACATTGATGTTGGTTAGAATAATGATTTAATCGATATTTTCTCGTTGTTCTTGGGACCTATCTCAATTTTTAGAGAAATGTGATTTGGCCTTGGCTTCTTTCTTCATTTGCTTGTGTACTAGTTCTCAAAAATGTCCGACATCCCCATCAACTTTATGCTCAAGAATTTTACTTGGCTTTGCTAGAGTTAATTTTTGAAATTGACACTAGATTTGTTTTTTGGATTTTATAGGTCCAATTCAACCTGACTACAATTCGAATAGTTGAAGGGAAATTTTACAACTAAAGGAAATATATTGATTGATTAATAGATTTGGACGACAAATCAAAATATTTAACCAAACGTGAGCCGTTCAGACAATTCAAGAATTAGTTTGATGTGTGTCGGGGGAGACAATTGTACATTGACATTTCAAACTATCTTGAAATGACTCTGTCGTGGATGATGAATCAATATTGATGGAGTTGATCGACAAATCCTCCCAAATACTCAAATGTGATGCTATCTCGTAATAACAATATTCTCGACGTTCTTGAAAGTAAACAAAATTATTATTCAAGTGCTTTTAAATGAAATGTCTTCAACCAAGCATTAGAAAGACCCAAGCGTGGATGACCCATCATATGGAAATTTTATTGTTAAAGTAAAATGATATATATTATTGACTGGAAAGTAGGTACAAAATAACAATTAAACATAATCATATTTTAAAAATAGAATTGTTCGATGGTTTAAATTTTTCAAAATAAATATATTTAGCGACAGAAATTTGTTATTAATAATAAAATATGAAAAATTAAGATTACTTCCAAAAATCTGTTGATAATCAAATAAAAATAAAAATAAAAAATTTAAGTTTTCCATTGATAATATTAAAAACATGTGTAGATAAATAATTTTTTTCGATAAATATCATAAGGAAAAAATTAAAAGCCCTTCGTTCGGAAATAAATAAAAATAATTAATAAATTTTTGTCTGACAATATAATGAAAAAAATATTTGAATTTATTCATTCGTAACTTATAAATAAATAAATATATATATATATATATATATATATATA